>CAUYQV010065477.1:0-32009 GCA_963574575.1 Galagoides demidoff | reverse complement strand
TCCCTCCCTCCCTCCCTCCTTCTCTCCCTCCCTCTTTTGGTTTAGTCTTAGTCTGTTAGCTGGTTTTTAATGGCTTTATACAAACAGTACTAATTGTGAGGAGGAGATGCCAATTTTTCCCAAATAGCACACTAATTGCTTTAGAGACAATGTTAAAACTAGAATGTTTAGAATTGACATCACTCACATGGCTTATGTTTACATACTGCAAAAGTAATAGGTTAACTAAACATGCCCTTCCCTAAAACTAAATCATTCCAATGAGTGAACTAGTTGAAATTACCTTTGCTATCTTGTGTAAGTAAAGGAGTTGATTAACTGACTCCTGCTTTAATGGAAGATCTGAAGACTGCCTACATTATTTTTAACCATCCCTACGAAACCTACTTTAGATTATTCTCTTAGTTTCAGAAATAAAACATTACTGACATACCTATCAGTCTTACATAATAGTCATGTAAAACAAAAAGACTGCATTTGGGCATTGTCTGTTCAAGCTTAGAAATAAGTGCAATAAAGTACTACTTAAGAGCCCAAACTCTACAGAGTTAGTTACGTGCAGTCCACTTACTACTTGTGTGACCTTAAGAAAGTTAAGTCTGCCACAGAAAGCTTGCTTTTGATTGTAATGGTATAGGGTTGTTTTAGGAGGAAATAATTACATGTGAAGTATTTAAAGCAGAGACTGGCACATGCAAGAACATTGCAACTATGAGTGATCTCTCTCTTTCTCTGTCTCTCTCTTTCTGTCTCTCTCTCTCCCCCCTTTCTATCTGTTTCCTCTCTTTCTTCAACACCTTAAAGTCATAAGATATTATGTTTCACAATAATGCTGCTAAACAAAGCATCTTATTAGAGATACATTTAGAATTCAGCTATATTATCCTAAGGAAAGACCAGATTAGACCCATTATTATCTAATTGCTCTTTGTAAATTACAGTATCAATAATCTAATTTTTGTGGTACTTACCATTTGGGGTATAATTTACTTTTTAAGTTTTAAGCAAGATTTAAAAATAACTACTCAAATCATATGTTCTAGTTATCCTTCAAATACTCCTTCCTCTAAAAGATCAGTGAAACAAACAAAAAAGATTCTTTACAAAAATAGAAAAAAAATAAAAAACTTTGAACAGAAAGATTTTCTGTTCATTTTCAACACTTCCCTCTCAACTTCTTTTTCCTCCCTTCACAAATTCATAGTATGGAATTAAATTTCTTTTTTGTCGAATTTTTTTATTTTTTAATGTGTTGACTTCTTAATTGACATATAAAATGGCATGCATTTATCATGTACAACATGGTGTTTTGAAATGTTTTTCTTAGCAAAGTATCACAGGAATGGAAGAAAAAGTAGCCAATGTACACAGCCCTTTTATGAAACTACTTTATAGCTCTCAAACGAAAGATACAACTTAATTCTAGCCCAAGAATATGGGGAGGGGGTGGGGAAGGGGAGGGGATAAGGGCAGTTGGGTGGTGAGAGGGTGACCGGAAAGATCACCTATATATCTGTCTAACAAGGGTACAAGTGAACTTTTCTAGAATTAGAATATAAATGTTTTGATACAATGACTAAGCAAATGACATGAAATCTATGTTAACCAGTTTGATGAAAGTATTTCAAATTGTATATGAAAACAGTACAATGTACCCCATGTTTGCATTAATGTATACAGCTATCAATTAATTAAAAAAAAGAATTAAAATGTTCCACTTTTCTCTCTCATCTTTTAAAATTGGATTTACAGGTTGTCCTTGATCCTGTTTTTTAAACTATGAATAAAATTGTTAACCTGTTTTTTTTTTTTTTTTAAAAAGAGTGGTACAACAGACAGTGATTTATAACCCCTTTAAATAGGGGGTGGATAAGACCTTTCTAAACTGGTGACTAAATCTGACACTTGAATGTCATGAAACTGGCAACATAAGGTGCTCCGACTGAAGGGAATACAAAGGCCCAAAGGGATGAACATGTTTAACATGTTCAAGGTATTTAAACAAAGCTAATAGGAGAAAGGGAAGCTGCTTCAAAGAGAGAAGATAAGCCCAGAAAAGTAGATAGAATCTTTGTAAGATAGAAAGTAAATAACATTTTACTATATTCTTTAAGTACATGGATCCTAAATGTTCAATGAGGTAGTAGTAATAAGACTTTTAAAATAAAAGTAACTTCAAAATTATTAATTTATTCATTTTTTTACTCTCATTCATTTATTACCACAGATTTTCTTCTCAATCTTGTATCACTTCTATGCATATATGCTTGCCTATCTGACTATATAGCTGTGATACACACTTGTAAAACTGGAAAACTAGAATTGATTTTTTTTACTTATTTTTAAGTTGCAAATATATAATCTGCATATATGAAAAAATGTGATTATAATTCCATAATCTCTGATAGGATGACTTTGTCAAAGAAACAATGTTTCATTAATTTCTTCTGTAAATCAATCTAATCAAAAGAACATCATCTCATTATTGTCATCACAGTCTATTGGTTATAAGTAAGTGATACCCAAGGGATTATAAAGGGTACAATCCCAGTGTGCTGATATTATAAAACTTTTTTTAGGAATCTTCCTATCATACTTATTTGGTATTTAAAAAATTATATGTAATAAGTTACAGTATTCTCAGGTTACTCTGGGATTCAAATCAGTAGAGCTAACCTCAAAAACTCTACTATTTATGATATACATGTTATAGGTTATTTAAAGAAATATGTTCTTTATTGGTTACTAAGAGAGGTATGTTAAAACCTATTATGATTGTGGATTTAATTCTTTATCTTTAGTTTTTGTAAAATTGTGCTTTATAGATTTTTTAAATTATGTTATTAGCTATACACAAATTTAGGAATACTTAATCTTCTAGTTGAATTGATATATAATCATTGAAAGCACTCTATTTCTCTACTAGTAATTTTGTCTAAAGATGTAATTTTTCTGATACTAAGAGATTGACAAAAACACATTTAGTGCTAGTATTTTCACGATATATTATTCTTCATTCTCACATTTAATATACTCTGCAAATTATCATCCTTTAAACGGAGATTATAACACATTTACATTTAATGGAATTGTTAATAAAGAAGAATTTAAATCTACATTTTGTCTGTTTTCCAAATGTTTTATAATTTTTTTGTTAATCTGTTTATTAACTATTGCCTTATTTTGTGATAGAGGAATTTTTTAGCATAGAATGTTAATTCTCTTATTATTTCTTTTGCTACCTATGTTTAGTTATACTTTTAGTTATTATTCAGGGAATAGTAATTAAACTTATAATGTAGAACAATTGAGTTGGATTCAATATTATATAGTAGTATTTATCAATCTATCTATCTGCCATCTATCTATTCCCCTGTCCCATTTATCCTATTTGTCATAATTTATGTCTTTATGCATTTGTATTTGTTTCCATCAATATAGATTTGTAATTATTGTTTTATGCAATAAATGTCTTTTAAATGAGATAGAAAAAAGAGAAGTTATAAATAAATTCATGAACACTATTAATGTATTTACCAATGTTGTTAACTTTAGCAATGTTCATTTTTGGTGTGAATTTCTGTTATTATTTATTGCCCTATTTATTAGCTTACAAGACTACCTTTAGCATTTCTTGTAGAGAAGTTTTGCTAACAATAAAATATTCTGAGTTTTTGTGATCTCAGAATGTCTTTATTTCTTTTTCATTCTTAGAAATATAGATTTGCTAGATAGAAAATTTGTTGATGGTGCTTTTTGTTATTATGCAAATTGTGCATGTTACTGACTACCTTCTAACTTCCATGGTTTCTGATGAGAAAAAAAAAATCAGCTGTTAATCTAATTAGATGACATGTAAGTAATAAATTACTTTTCTAGTTCCATTATGTGTACATTAATATTGTTCATCACATTTGAAAGTTTTAAGCCATTGTTTCTTCATAATTCCTTCTGCACCCTCTCTCTTTCATGTTCTTCTGGGACTCCTATTATTTACATGTTTGTATAATTGACTCATGTTCCTTTTTGTTTCCTCAAATGGCTTATCTTTAAGTTTACTAATTCTTTCTTCTGATGTTCAAGTCTGCTTTTGAATTTTTTAACAATTTTTTTATATCAGTTGCTATATTTTTTAACTACAGAATTGATTTCGCTCTATATCGTAGTTTTTCTATTTTATGAGACAGTGTTAATGATTTCCTCTATTCCTTAGATATGAATTTCTTCAGTGCTGTATATGTGATATTTTATAATAGCTAATTTACTTTAGTAAGTCTAACTGCTATTCTTCCTCAGGGATAGTTAATGCTGATTGCATTTTAGTTTCTGTGGAGTATTCATGTTTCTTTGTATACCTCATAGTTTTTGTTGCTATTTGACATTTTGAATATCTTAAAATGCAAACTCTAAAAATCAAATTCTTCTCCCCAGATTTTGTTAGTTTTGATACTATTATAATAGTTATTTGTCCAGGAAATTTTAAAAACTATATATAGTTTATATTCTTTGCTGTGTAGGCACTGTAATCTGTCCCATGCTCATGACTTAGGCAATTATTAGACAGAGATTTTAAAAACATATTTTTAGCTAAAAAATTCTCTGCATTTTCCATGTGGTTTCCATGTGTTGCATGCTTTCAATATTCACTCGGGAAGTTTATAATTTTAAGTTACTTTTTTACCTCTTGTTTGCATAGAGTATTAAGGTTAACAGGAAGTGAGTGCATGGAGACTTTTATGCCTTTTAAAATAATGCATATAAACTACAGTTTGTGTATGGCCTTATACTTTCTTAGGAATACATTAAATCTTTTTAAATATCTTATTTTCCAAGGTATCTTATTCCTCCGCTTTTTATTCCAAGACTTTCAGTTTTCCTATTGTTTGTATCAATAGTTATCCATTGCTTCAGGGAGTCAAGATGCACATTTGGTGGTAAATATTTTCAACATCTCTCTGGGATACGGCTTTATATTACTGAGTTCCCAGTCAAGTGAGAAAGATGCACATTTCTGAGTACGGTTTTGAGGGAGTCGCAAGACATAGCAAATAAGCAGTCTTTGTGAATGGCACCTAATTTAAGTCTGCTCTGAGGTAAGGAACAAAGAAAGGGACCAGGATGACTTAAAGCATCAAAATGTTTATACTACTTAACAAGAATCAATTGCTTTTTTGATTCATTAACACTTCCCAGATTAATACAAAAATTTGGTTAGATGCCAGAGCTCAAATAATTAGATTTTAATAGTTTTTGAAAGATTTTTTCATTGTTTTAGAATGAGTTTTAGATTTCCTTACTCTGCCAAAATTACTCTTAACTCTGTTGTGTATAAAATTCTACCTTGATAAATCTTTCTTTAGGTTTTTTATTTATTTTTTTTAATCTCAGCAATTTCAGTGAATGGTTTCACTCTCATTTACTTTTTCTTCTTCAGTATTTTATTTTTGTTTTGAAAGGTCAAATTTTCATGCTACTTTTTCATTTTGAACATAATGTTTACCTACTCTCTGGACACTTCTAAGATTTCTTTGGCTTATTTATTTCAGTACTTTCACTACAACTTCTGTTGATTGAGTTTGTCGGATTTTTTTTTTTAATTTGTGATATTAATATTTTTAGTTAATTTTAGAATATTTTCAGCTTTTTATTTTCAATTATTGTTATTGACACCTTTGTACATTATTCTTTACTTCATATACACCGCTATAGATACATAAGATCTTTTATCTTTTCTAAGTTTTTACTTTCCAACAATTTCCATAAACTTGTGGGTTTTGTTTTTTTCTTCTGTGTTTTTTCTTCATTGTTTTAATTAATTAATTAATTTTTTATACTAAGTTGTATTTCTGGGTCATATACTAGTTCTATTTTTATTTATTTATTTATTAAGTCATACACACACAGATCAAGAATACATTTATGCACATGTGGGGTACAATGTGTTGATTTTTTTTACAAGTCATATTTAAGTACAGAACATAAATGTCTATACACATAATCAAGTAAATTATGGCAAAACCTATATTAATTAGTTTGATGTAAGCACTCCAAATTGTACAAAAGACATTTCTTACTATCAAGACAGCATTTACAGAACTAATAAATAAAGAGAGGTATAAAAGATAGAATACTTACACAAATAAAATGTGTTCTCAAATACACATGTTAGACAAAACTCTTAAAATGCACACAGCAAGGAATACTATATTATTTCAAATATTTTAATGTAAAAAGGTATTTTTTCAAGGAAGATTTTAAACATTAAGTATTTCTCAATATGAAGAGCTGTTATAAATGATATAATAAAATTAAAGGTCCCAAGAAGATTAAAAAATAAAATAACAACTAAGGCTCAATAAATAATCATTGAGAAAGTCCATGTGATGGCAATAATCTAAGTTGGTGTTCATAATAAGTCAAGTGTTATTTAGCTTTGTTACTTGTGGTACTTAGTATAACAGGAAATTTATTACTCAAAGAATTTTTAATAAAAGTTTACAACACATATTCATATTTATGGTATGGGAAACCAGTAAAGAAAGGTTTCTCGGCACTACTTCTATACTCAGTTATTTGGCTAAATAAAGACTGAAAGGGAGAAACAAACGCTGGACTCAGGTAGCAATGAAAAGACACTCAGGTAATGGATTGACTGAGAAGTAAGACAAATGCATCTACTTTAGCAAAGGTCTACATGAACCTATTAACAGGAAATTTAAGCCCTTTCTATTTACATAAAAGAATGAACGTTTTCTCACGAGCCTGAAGAAGTCAAAAACACACAAACCATAGTCATCAATATTATACTTTGGCTAGCTGTATACAGGTTTATTAAAGAGATTAAAGTATCACTTATGAGTATGATGCATTTTTTTAAAAGGAGGAAAAAACATTTGCATGATGAATAAAACTCCACGGAGCTGAATGCCATCGGTAAAATGAAAAACAACAAGTTTCGGGCGGTCCCCGTAGCTGGAAGGGGTAGGGTGCCAGCCCCATATGGCGGAGGTGACAGGTTCAAACCCAGCCCCAGCCAAAATCCCCCCCCCCAAAAAAAAGAAAAAAGAAAAAAAAAAACGAAAAAAAGAAGAAAAACAAGTTTCCCAGAAGTTTATTGTGTAGTGTGCTGGAGGTAAAGAACTAAGATTGTGAACAGGTTTGAAAACATATAGGAAAGTACAATATCATGCAATACAACAAATTTGTGGACTGCTGGAAAATAGTTGCAAAAGTCAATCTTGAAATTATGCAGTAAATAATTGCATAATTATTTTTAGGGTAAGCTGTTAAAAGTATCATTAATTAGTGTCTGAGACAATATGCCAAATTGCAGCAGACTCAGCAATTTTATTCTTAAGATAAAATCAATCATGTTATGCATTGAACTTAAGTCCTTCCTATGATTGTACTACGAATAAAAATAGCATATAATAGTCAAGAAATAGCAAGTACCAATAAAAGTGGTATTTCTGGAAAATGCTAATGGAAGAAAAACATCCTGCTCAGAACGTTAAGAATTTTTGGTTCATACAAGATAACGAACGTAAGAATTTTGTCTGTTAATTGAAGTTTTGATTCAAATATGCTTAGTGGTATATTATGCAAGCCACAAAGTACTTCAGCTGGCAATGGGAATTCTATGTTTTCACTTGTTTTCTGATTGTTTTTTTTTTTATTGTCTTTTTATAAGCATTTGGATAAGGCTATTATTTGAAACAGTTGAGCATTTGTTTTAGAGGCATATTTACATTCATGAGCATCAATAATTATTAATGCAATAATATTTTAACATAAATGAAACTGACAAATATACACCAATATTATTCTTGTTCCAAATGTTTGTATTTTAGGAGAAGTAAAAACAAATAGATGAATTTATGCCACCAGCTTTGGCATCTATCAGCACTGACTTAACCATGATGACTTAGAAAGCAATTATATGAGACCAGTCAATATTTTCTATTTAATTATCAATACTGTTTTGTAAGTTAAGGGAGAACCAAACATTTTTGTAAATTATGCTGTATTACTATAACTATTTTAATTTATAATCCTATTTATATAAAAACTTCCCTGAAAATGAAATGTGTCAATATTCATTTTTATGAAATGAAAAATTAAAGTTTAAATTGGGTTTAGGTATTTATCTTTGGTTCAATGCAGAAATTTTTATAAATAGTAGGTTTTTTTCTTTTACTTTTGGTTGCTTAGTAAACCTACAATATGAAATGGTAGAAGTGTTTTATAATTTGCTTTGTATCTAATGTTTTGAGGATTTGGACAATCTGTTGTTGTCTATTAAGTACAATTTGCTACGTCTTGTTTTTGCAGTGTGTGCTCTGAGCAGTGACTTTATTATATTTTCTTCAAATATTACTGAGATTCATCATTACTGACTATATATCTTCTCAGAATGCTGTTTGTGGTTATAGCTAAAGTATTTCAACACTTTTTTCTTCACTAGAAAGTATAAATAAGGGGAAATATGCATCTTTATGTTACTTTATCTTCCATGGGTACTTTTATTTTCAATATGTAGAAATTATTAAAGTTTTGTAATAAATAAAATTCTGTAAAAAAAGAAATTTTGCTTTTTTATTCTATTAATCTCTCTATATGCATCTACTGATATAGTTTTTTGGCTTAATATGTGTGTGCGTTTAAACATTAAATATGTATGAAACTGTATATTTATTTGAGAAAATTAAAAATAAATGGGCCTATCCATTTATATAGTGGAGCACTTATAGAAAATAATTTTTTATAAAAAAAAATATAGTTTAAGTCCCAAATTTCAAGAAGCTTAATTTTTTCCAAAGACTAATGAAGCATAGTAAAAATATAGCAAACTGGTAAATAATTAGAAATAAACATTATCACTGAAACTTAGTCAGAAAAGGCTATGAAATGCTGCATCATACAACCTTACACTTCAGTGGCTTAATATAGCAAAAAAAATTATTTCTTCACCATACTATATGTCCAAAGCAGAACAAAGAGTATCCCAAATTGTGCACATTCATGTTTATATGATGCTCAGACTACAGATACCAAAAGAAAAATGATCTAAAGGCTTATCATGCATATAAATAACAAATAATAAATTCAATATATAATTGTTCTAATTTCAGCTATCATTTCCATGGAATAAAAGAACTTATGCCATAACTGAGAAAATTGGGAGAATAATCTTCATTCTTGATGAAATCCACTTTGTGTTAGCAATTCTATTAGAGAAGATATTGTAACTTAGGCTGTGGTAATTGTGAATTAAACAATTTCAACTCATCAGTGGCTAAATATAGTAGAATGCTCTAGTTCATTATTTCATATGAGGGAGTATCAGGGCCATGTTAATTATAGTCACTCAAGGATCAGATTCATCTAAACATTTGTTTCCATGAATGCTGAAGTACAAAAGCAACAAATAAAATTAAGTGCTCTTCCTTAAGCCTTTTTTTTCCCAGATACTATAATGAAATTGGCCCTGAATTTTTTTGGCCAAAATAAATCCTGTGGGCATTGTGTAACAATGCTCAGAAAGAAAGACCATTCAAGACTGTTGTGGAAGTGTGCTGACAATATCAACTTATGTTAAACAATTAAAAATATTACGTTTTCATGTAAATTTAAAAATAATTTTGCTTCAATTATTGTTGCATTATTATATAGACTGTTTATGTGTGTGCATAGACACATACACATAGAAAATTAACAATTGGAAATTAATGGTGTTAAGGTATATTATCATAATATTTAAATTCATTTTTACATACTCTTGTGTCATTTTAAATAAGAATGTCTTGATTAATATGCTGGTATAACATGTCACATCTACTGTCACCTGGGAGTATTACATAAATTTTGCCCTATGAGAAAAGCTGTTGTTGTTGGTAAAACACATAGAACAACACTGATGGTGACTGAGAAAAATCAATTTCATCAGAACTATGTACTCCGGAGAAAACACAAAATTGTTCTAAAGAAAAATTATCATTGATTTATTTTTATTATGACACAAGCAAAATTTACAATTCCACATATGTTTTTCTATCACATTCATTTTCATTCACTTTCTACTCACCAAGGAAAAACAAAACTCCTCTGTGTATACTTCCTTGATCTGTTTTACTTTTAAAATTTTGGATGACCTATTTATCTTTTAGTTTTATACTTTGTTATTTATGGAGGATGTTGTATTTCTTGATGTCTAGGTTATTCTGAGGCTAGATATAAAGTAAAAACAAATCTAAGAGAATTAGCAATCTATAAATTTTTCAATATTTGAAAAAAGTTAAAAATGTATTCTGAAATTTAGACTAATGCTATCAATTATCTCCTCAGCATTATCTTGCATTGAGTTAGTAATACCAATGCATTCTAACTGTACACATAAAAAGAACCTCACAAAGTTAATACACATGAAGAGGTATTCCACAATCCTCCAAAATTGCATTTAAATTACTAATGAGGCAGGACATCCAAAAATCTTTACAGAATAGTTATCCAATAAAGAAGTCTATATGAGAGGAGAGTTTTTTATTCACAAGTAAAACCAAGAATCATTGATGTGAAACATTCTGTGTAGAACAAGATAGTTTTATTCTTTGTTATGTGCAAATTTATTTAAACATACATACCAAATGCCTGACAAACAGAAAATCTCCAATAGGTATTGGAAAGTTGAAGAAAAATGGAAAACATTCAATTAACCCATACTTTTGTAGCAAATCCAGTCGGAAAATGATTTAAAAAAATTACTGGAAAACATAACTTCTCATATCCACTAGTGAATTAATAATTATTCAATATAGTCTATCTTATTTCAGATAAAATGTAAATAAAAATAGTTAAACTATGTGAGACAAATAGAGTTTTATGTTTCAAATATATTAGCATAAATTTTCATAATTTTATTAACTAATATCAAATGACATATCTGTTATCCATAAAAATGCAGCAGAATTTACCATTATTGCTATAAGGAGGTAATAACTAAATGTTGGTTTTTCAGAGCACTATAATTTAATAATAAGATGTATTATGAAAAATGCTGGATATTTGAAAAAAGAAATTTTTATTTTTAATTGTATTATTATTCTTTACATGTTTTGTAAGATATGTACTTAAAATACCTGAAAAAATTATAACTCCTTGCTGGGGTTCTGACCCAGGGCCAGGGTCTTTTGAAACCTGTGGCGTTGGCAGCAATCAACTGAAAAGAAGTAAAGTCAGAAGTAGTGAGAGATAAAAAGACAAGAGATACAGAATAGAGTTTTCAAAGGTGGGGAACATAGGGACCATCGCTAGCTTGTGGGGGTCACAGCAGATGGCCCTGAGTGTTTGTTCCACTCAGTTTTTATTGAAGGCTATTTGCTCATTTAGCCCAGAGTGTAAACTCACGAAGGGAAAAAAATATCAACAGTTTCTTTCAGTAAGCATGTCAGCTCTTATTCTGTCTATAATAATTAACTTTAAGTGTCTGAGCAGTCTTGAGAAATCTGAAACCTCAGCCTTGTGTGAGGGGGAAGCCTCCTGTGTCTGTGGTCACATACACAGATTCCTTGGGGGAAGTTAATCTTCACTGGTTCACTGTGGAGCAGACATCACAGAGCCAGTCTCCTCTGGTGGGAAAAAGGAATTTTCCTCTTATCTCCAAACCCGAGGTATCTTCGTCTGTTATAAGGGGACACAGGCTTTTCTGCCCATATTTCAGGACTTGAGCTTTCCCTTGATCTCTGCCCTGACCAAATAGAAATCTACACAATGGGTATTTGGTTTGACTGTTTACTGGGCAGGGTATGGCCTAGTTAATGTTTCTTGCCAGGCTTTGCTGTAGACTCCTCAAATAAAATGGTTCTGTTTATTATTTTCCAATTTGCGTATATATTTCCTTGCTTCAAAAACTCTGTTTTTTTCTTCCAATTGAATGTTTCCTTGCTTCCAGTTAGAATCTACAATATGTACTATGTTGAATACAAATATTGAAAGCATTACTAAGAGGGGAAGCTTGAAGCTTTTTCCTGTCCAATGTGATGCTGGCTGTGGATTTGTTGCATAGGACCTTCATTATTTTGAGGTAAGTTCCCTCCAGGTCCAGTTTGTTAAGGATTTTTATCATAAAGGAATGCTGAGTTTTATTGAATGCTTTTCCTGTATCTATTAAGATTTTTTTCCTTAATTTTGTTTGTGAGATACATCATATTTATTGCTTTTTGTATATTGAACCATCCTTGCATTCTTGGTATAAATCTCACTAGATCAGAGTATATTATCTTTTAGATGTGCTGTTGGATTCAGTTCATAAGTATTATTATTGTTATTTTACAGACAGAATCTCACTCTGTCACCTAGGTTAGAATGCAGTGGTGTGACCATATTGTACTGTAACCTTGAACTCCTGAGCTCAAGTCATCCTACTTCAGTGTCTTGAGTAGTATGAACCACAGGCATATACCACTATATCCAGTTAATTTCTTTTTCTTTTTCTTCTGTTTATTAGTGGTGAGTTCTTGAACCCAGGTTGGTCTTAAACTCCTGGTCTCAGGTGATTCTCTTATGGAAAAATCCATACGTTCTGGTATTACAGATGTGCATCAATTACCTGGCCTTCTTTGCTAATATTTTGTTGAGAATTTTTGCAACAATGTGTATGAGGGATATTGATGTATATTATTCTTTTATTGTTGTATTGTCCTGTTTTGGAATCAGATGATAATGGCCTCATAGCATAAGTCAGGGAGGATGCCCATCTCCTTATTATTTAAAAAAAAAAAAAAGAACTCAGAAGGATTGATATTAGTTTTTCTTTGTATATTTGGTAGAATTTGGTTTTGACTCTAAGTAGTACTGGGCTTTTATTCTGTGGTAGTTTTTTATTTTTTTAATTACTGATTTAATATCACTACTTATTATTGGTCAATTCAGGATTTCTATTTCTTTAAGATTCAATATTGGGATATTGCATGTTTCCAAAAATTTAGCTCAAGGTTTTCTAGTAGTGAGCATATAGTTTTTATAATATTCACTGATGATCATTTGTATTTCTTTAGTATCAGTTGTAGTGTCTTCTTTTTTACTTCTGATTTTGTTTATTTAGATGTTTTCTTGGTTAATCTAGTTAGTCATTTATCAATTGTATTTATTTTTTCTAAGAACCAACCCTTCTTTCACTGATCTTTTGTGTTATTTGGTGTTACCACTGTGAGTAGAAAGTGTAAAAACTTCCCTTCCTTGTGTGTCTCTTGTTCTGGAACCAGAAGTCATATTAATTTTTAGACAATATCTTTAGTCCTATCTGTCTTTTGATACTGTCTACTCCATACGATGAGCAATACTACAATTACATCTTAACTGATTCTACCCAACTTCCCTTTTCTCTTCCCCAAACCATCTAATTTAACTCCCTTATATATCTTAGTGTTAATCTTTGTAGTTATAATGAGTTTAAATTTCTGTCTCTGATTTGGTATCTTTAACTAATTATATCTACAGCAGCAAGTATAGGTCAAACAGTGATTTTATAAGGCTTTTGATATAATTGCCTTATTTTCCTATATTATAGTAGTTGTAATATTTCTTCCTTGTGGCATGTAAGCTATTCCATTTTATCTTCCTTATCTTTGTATCTTTTTTGTTTATTCTATGGTTATACATACTTGATGTTTAAAAATCAATCATTTTTTATTGTGTAGATATGTATATTGTTATTCAAAGTTTGACTGTGGAAGATGACAGTCCAGAAATTGTTACTAATTTAGAATCCGGTAAATAAAGTAAAAGTAGGTATTTGGAAACTGTTATAGAAATTTAACACCAGTAATTGATTTGGCAAATTACATAGATATAATCATGATTTTCATAATGTTTTGGTGAATGATAGACCACAATCTGACAGTGGTCTGATAAGATTAAAATATCATAGGTTTACTGTACCCTTTCTATGTTCAGATATGTTTAGATACGTAAGTACTGAACTTGTATTACAATTGGCTACAACATTTCATAGAGTAATGCTCTGCACAGATTTGTAGCCCAAAAGCAAGAGGTCATATCCTGTATGTAGCCTAGATATACAATATGCTCTGTCATTAAGGTTTAACTATACTCAGGGATGTTCACACAACAAAATCACTCAATGATATAATTTATCAGAATTTATTTCTGTCATTAAGTGACACATGTCTGTGGTTTTTTTTTGAAAAAATGTGAAAAAGTAATCAATTATGTTCCTTTCATATTATACCTAAGTAGTTGCCTTAACAGAGGCCATCTTAGTTTACAGAAGGCAATGGTCAGCTGCAGGCTTCTGTTCTCAATGAAGCAGTCAGTTTCAAATGCAGAATTTGTCTTGGCAGACCACAAAAAGAACGCATGTGAGAAGTATAACTAAGAGAACATATCCCAAGTGATCATTTCAATCTGACATTATAAAGTTAGGTTATCAAGGGATATTGGTTGATTTCATTGCTTCAAATTACTCACATATAGACTTTCTATAAATCTTATATTGTGGCTTCAATTCTATTTTCCTTCTCAGGGGTAAGACAAACAAATAACAACACCACCAAACCCCAAAGGGGCTTCTTTCAGCATTGATCATGAGAGAAATAGCTAAGAGTATTATTCTCTTGCTTTGAGATGTTCTCTCAGGAAAAGCATGATAGCGCCCTTTTATTAGCTCACTTTCTTTCCCAACTTTGTTCTTTTTTCTCTGTGTGTTAACTGTTTCATTCCTGTTTCATGACTTCCTTAGGTTCTAGTTTTTGTTTCAGCTATGCTATCTACTCATAAAAGAGAGCACAAATAGACTTGCCAGATCTCATTTTTTATCATTTCCCGGAAGAAGTCAAGTGAAAAGAGGATAGAGTAATGAGATTATTTCTACAATTAGTGGAGCAGCTATTATAATCAGTCCTATTTTAACCCTATGAAATAAATTCCTGATCAAGTCTATTTTTCCTCTAATTTTCCACACGGGCAAATTCAGAGGAAGTAAAGTTTTTTACTAAGTAACAATATCTTCTTCTGCCTTAATATACAAGTATAATCTTACACTTTATAATAAACTTTCTGATAAAATAAAAAATGTGTTGTATAATTAGGATGGGCAATGTGATTGCATCATTTCCAAAACGAAATTCAGAAAACTTTTCAAAAGTATTCTCACTTTATAATCCCTCGTACTCAAATGAAGTACATATACATACAAGCACATAGATATGTTAAGCAAGTGAGCCAGTAATGTATTTATTGTCTTTTTTCCCAATTTTTATTAAAAAGTATTTTATTTTATAATTGTTTCTTATGATTCTATTTAAACAACTGTAGAATCAAAAGAAATGTTGAAAGTTCAAAAGGATGATTCGAAATCCCAGTAGATACTAGTATGAGTCTTTTGGGCCCCATATCTATGCAGACCTTTGTTCTCAGGAAATCTTACTCAAAGCCATCCTTTCCTGTTTGCTTTGCATGCATGTTACCAACTTAATATGATCTGCAGGCAATTTATTGACATTTTCATTTTTTTCACCCCCCCTTCCACCATTTGAATTCAATTGAGTTTTTCTCTCCTGTGTTCCTATAAATGCCCAATCAATATCCTGGGAAGAAGAGCCCCCACCACCCGATGTGCTTTGTTGAGTTATTTTCATTTGGAGACTAACCATTGCCTTCTTCAGTGAAGCTTTACAATCCACATTATACAAGAGTAGAATTCCAAAATGCATTTTCTCAATTATTTAGAAATATTCTTCAGTAAATGAGATACAATATTGTTCATTTAGTATTAGGATCAGTTTTTGGACATCCTAGTATCAGCCTCAGAGACAAAATTAGACATAGATCTTGCAAACACACCTTCAAAGGTATGCTTTTACATTTGTCATATCATTTTGGTGTGTGTACTCTACTGAGCTGCACCATCTTTATTGGAACTTTTCTCTGTCTTTACCTATGACATGTAGATATTTTGAGTTTAAGATCTGAGAGATGTGGGTGGTGCCTGTGGCTCAAAGGAGTAGGGCACTGGCCCCATGTAACGGAGGTGGCAGGATCAAACCTGGCCCCAGACCAAAAAAAAAGAAAAAAAAAGATAGGAATCTCTGAGCAAAAATATGAAATAAAGAATAACAAATTTCCAAAATCTTATCAAAATATTATCATGATATCTAAGAAGTTCAGCAGAGATCCAGTAGAATAAACCCAAAAAACTGTAAAAACGCTAAAAACAAATAATAATTTAAAAAATTAGAAAAAATTGGGCTGTGCCTGTGGCGCAAAGAGTAGGGTGCTGGCCCCATATACTGAAGGTGGCGGGTTCAAACCTGGCCCCAGACAAAACTGAAAAAAAAAAAAGAAAAAATTAAATATAGGAAAATTACAATAAGAATAATAAATGATTTCCAATAAAATACAGCTCAAAAGTAATGAAACAATTTTATGAAAATAGTAAAAGTTAAAAAAATGTTAACTGAGAATTTCATAATCAGGATATATTACTTTAAAATGAGCAAAAAATAGTAATATTTCTATATAGAAAATCTAAGAGAATTTGTTTCAAAAGTCCTACAATATAAGAAATTGCTAAAGCAAGATATTTTTACACAATGGCAATACTATTTGAATTTGCAGGAAGCTATGAAGATCATCAGAAATGGTAAATGTATTTGTAAATTCAATGGATATGATTATTTCTTAATTACTGTAAAATAAAATAGATTATTTAAGACAATAAAAATAATTGATGGAATTTCTTAATAGGTAATATAAAATATATGGCAAAGTACACAACAAAAGGTTGGAGGTAAATGCAATGACAATGTTTTCAGTTGTTATATGTGTGTAGAAGAACAGTATGAATTCTAAGTAGACTATGATAAGTTAAATATTTATATTGTAATTTTCAGATCTATATTTGAGAAAATGCAAATATTGGGATTCAGGCATTTGTCTGTATTCTTGGTTCTTAGTGTTCCCTTGACCAAGGAGTAACCAGAACCACCAAAAACAAGGCAAGCATGATGCAAAGTTTATGGGGGTGAAAAGTAAGCTAGGTTTACAGAATATGAGCAGGATACACAGAGCAAGATAACTTTGTGATAGAGAATAAAGGGATCCTCTTGTACTGACAAAAAAAGGGCCTTGGTTATTTTCTGGTGTCCTGTTTTATACTACCCGGATTGGGCCAACATAATGGATCAGAAGTCACCTTGGAACCACTGATGTAAGTAAAGCTAATGATATGATAGTTAGCTTTAAGGTTGTTCCAGGTCCCTTGCAGACTCCATTGTACCTATGCTGTTTGGTCAATGGACTAGAGAATCCTTGCATTATATTGCAGTTGGCATGCTAAATGTTGATTTAAAGATTGACAGGGCATTCACATGAGTGGGCAATGCTCAGGGCAAGATTAATGTGGGGTAGCACTAGTCAGGGTGCCTACACATTGTCCTTCAGGAGAGGGCCAGAGATACTCACTAGATAGCTAACAATAAGGGGTTGAATAAAGAATAGATTTTTAAAAATAGAATAAATGAAATAATAATCTTAAAATATTTCTATAACCCAATAGAATATAGAAAAGAAAGAACAAATGAAAAGAAGAAAAACATGATACAGGTGAAATGAATAGCGAAGTGAGACTTTTCTCTTTCTATCACAATAATTCCCTTAACATTTTCCTTAATGACAAATAGTACTATATACACATGAGAAAGAAAATAATACACATGAAGTGGGTAAAGTCTCAATTATTAATCATAAGGATTCAGATGATATTGCATATAAATCTAATTCTGCTAATTAAATGAGGAGCACATCATACTTGAGTTTTCATTACAATGTATCATTACTAGAATAACTAGAGGTAATCAGGGCAAGATTAATGTGGGGTAGCACTGGTCAGGGTACTTTTACTCTCCTTAAGAAGTAAAACCAAGATTAAAGAAATTAGAGAACATGAATCTTTTTTATAATAATTTATTTTGTAATATATTTTACACAATTTGTAGAATATAACTGAGAGACAGAAAATTTAAAACAAGTACATTGCATATTTTATTTGCTAAGTAGCTTTAATAGTATGGTGTGAAATTAAAGAGATGGCTCAAAGTGAAATATAAAATTATCTCATGATAATTATTTCAATTTTATATATAATTTTGTTTATAATTTTGAAGCAGCCAATAGATTTTAAGTGATTAGAGAAATAAGCACATACACTATTTAGTCAGCATCTATCTACTAGTATATAGATAGGTTGGAAAGGTATGAAGAAAAACAATACACTCACTGAATTACAACACTAGTAAAATAACCCTAGTATAAGAGAATGGGAAGAAAACTAAAGAATTAGTGGCCCAATGAAGCAGAAGTGATTGATTAAATGAGTTAAAATTAGAGTGGTTTGGCATGTGATTTATGCATGTGGAGTGAAGGGAATGGTTAATACAGATACTTGGATTAAATGTCAGTGTTGGTGGTGGTGACATTCAGCAAGTGATGAACATTCAAAGGTGAAACGACATCTTCAGTTTTGGCCATAGAGATCTCTGGTATTTGTTCTTGTGGTGGATATTAAAGTTGCATGAATGTTCTTATTAATGTTTATATTTTTGGTTTTGGTATTTTTTTATTGTTTGGAATTCACTGAAGGTACAAAGAATTAGGTTACACTGATTGCATTTGTTAGGTAATGTCCCTCTTATGATTGTATCCTGCCCCTAAGAGGTGTGCCATACACCATGATCCCTCATCCCCTCTCCCCTTTCCATGCTCCCTCATTCCTCTACCCCCCACCTTGTAAAAGATCATCTACTGCATTCATATTAGAATTGAGTACTTTGGATTCTTGCTTAACCATTCTTGTGATGCTTTACTAAAATGAAGGTGTTACACCTATATCCAGGTTACAAAAGATATAAAGTCTCCACTTTTTAAATGGCTAAATAGTATTCTATTCATATATATATAGCACAGATTATTAATCCACTCCTGGGTTGGTGGACATTTAGGTTGTTTCCAAATTATGGCAATTGTAAATTGATAAAGAGTGTAGTGCAAGGTCCTTATGATAATTTTTTTTTTTCTTCTCAGTATATGCCTAGTAATGGGATTGCAGAGTCAAATAGGAGGTGTAATTTGAGATCTTTAAGGGTTATCATACTTCTTTCCAAAAAGTTTGTAGTTCTAGAAGTTCTAGCCAAAGAAATCAGGCAAGAGAAGGAAACAAAGGGCATCCAAATGGGGACAGAGGAGGTCAAACTCTTGCTCTTTGCTGATGATAGGATTTTATACTTAGAGAAACCCAAAGACTCAACCACAAGGCTCCTGGAAGTGATAAAAAAGTACAGTAATGGATCAGGACAAGACAAAATCCATGTCCACAAATCAGTAGCCATTGTATATGCCAATCACTACCAAATAAGAAGCTAATAAAGGACAGAATTCACTTGATGGGCTCTTTAAAAAATAAAATATCTATGAATATACCTAACAAAGTAGGTGAAGAACCTCTATAAAGAAAATTATGAAACCCTAAAAAATAAATAGCAGAAGATAAATGGAAGGGCATAATATGCTCATGGCTGGGAAAAAACATTGTCAAAAGGGCTATACTTCTCAAAGCAATCTAAAGTTTTAATGTAATCCCCTTAAAATAACAACATTATACTTCCAAGATTTGGAAAAAAAAAAAAAACCCGATTCTTTGTTTTGTACAGAACCAGAAAAAAAAACCCATAGACCCAAGGTAATTCTTTGTAATAAAAAGAAATCCAGGGCCATAACCCTACCAGACTTTAGGATACACTACAAGGCTATAGTGGTCAAAATAGCGTGTCATTGGCAAAAAATAGAGACATAGACATTTGGAACCAAATAGAAAGCCATGAGATGAAACAAACATCTGATAATCACCTGATCTTTGATAAACCAAATAAAAACATACACTGGGGAAATTCCTATTCAATAAATGGTATTGGGAGAAATGGACAACCACACGTAAAAGACTGAAACTGGAGCCATAACTTTCACTACTTGCAAAAAGTGATTCAAGATGGATAAAAGATTTAAATCTGAGGCATGAAACAATAAAAATTCTCAAAGAAAGTAGGGGAAAAACACTTGAAGATAGGGGTCTGGGGAAAGATTTTATGAAAAAGACTTCTGTGGCAATTGCAACAACAACAAAGATTAACAAATGGGACTTAATTAAACTGAAAAAGCTTCTGTACAACTAAGCAGACAATAACCAAAGTGAACAGACAACTTCAGAATGGGAAAAGATATTTGCTTATTATGAATCAGACAAAAACTTGATAATGAGGATCTAAAGAGAACTCAAATTTATCAACAACAACAACAAAAAGAGCCAACAATCCTGGACAGGAGAGATGAATAGAACCTTCTCTAAAAGACAGATGAATGGCTAACAAACATATGAAAAAAATGTTCAGTGAACCTAATCATCAGAGAAATGCAAATCAAAACTACCCTAAGATATTGTCTAACCCCAGTGAGAATGGCCCACATCAAAAAGTGTCACAGCTTCACATGCTATTGTGGATGTGGAGAGAAAACTTTTGCACTGCTGGTGGGGCTGCAAACTAATACAAGTATTTGATATTGTTTTAAGGTAGAATATGTCTCTACGTATTTATTAAAAGGGAGGAAGACATTTACAACTAAGGTTTGCAAATATGATAGGGAAGGGTGGGAAAAAAATCAAAGGAGAGAGAAACAAAGAAAGTTTCTTGAAATAAGAATGGAAAAAAAAGGTATCCAATGTACTAAACTATTATGAAACCAATATATAAACATTCATTTAAATGATAAAGCACAAATATAACGTAGCAAGTGGGGGGCAGTGAGGAGGGAGATGGAAGAGGAAGGGGGGGCTGTTGATGCAAGGAGGGAGAGAATTTGGTACACTCTCACCTAGTGTGCACATTGGAAGGGTATTTAACATGCTTCCTCTCCTCAGGGTGGGGAACTCTCTTACCAGCTTGAACTTTGTGTGTTCAACACAATGTAATGTGTTCCCTTATATTAATTTGAAGTTAAAAAAAAGAAATTTAGAGGCACATATACTTACATGTCAAAAAAGGAATAGTAATGAAACATTTTTTTTTTCATTGAGACAGAGACTCAAGCCATCACCAGGGGTAGAGTACTGTGGCCATCACAGCTCACAGCAAGCTTAAACTCCTGGGCTGAAGTGATTCTTTCCCAAGCAGCTGGGACTATAGGCGCCCAACCATTTTTTGGTTGTAGTTACCATTCTTGTTTGGCAGGCCTGATCTTGATTTGAACCTGCCAGCTCCACTGTATGTAGTGGGCGCCCTAGCTGCCTGAGCTACAGGTGCTGAGCCTGAACTTTTTTCAGAGCAACAAAAAATGATATTGGTAGTAGAGAATTAGATATGTCAGTAATCAAGACACTATAAGGGGGATCTTGGATATGACTTTTCTGTGACTGCAGAAGCAGTCATTATTTCTCAGAGAAGAAAGAGAGAGATGTAAGCAGCACATTTGTAGACTTAAAGGAGCTGCTGTAGAAACTAGGAGAGATATTTAAACTAGATTTCATAAGAAACTATAGTAGTGCTGGAACACAACTGCTTTTGTATTACAAGGCTTAGTCAACATTGACTATTAGTAGGTAAATGTGGTGGAAAAGCCAGGCAGTGTGTATACTCAGAATACATAAAGGAGCGGCTTGTTTTTCTTTCATTATTTTGAACACAGGCTAATTAGGAAAGGAATTTGCCATCTATCACTGTGCACACTACAAATGAGTCACGATTACAGTGATCATACACGTATAATATATTGTCCAAACAAAGGCCTTTTTGGAAGATTGTAACTGGGAATGGTTGGTATTTCTTTTTTAAAAATATAAAGGAGAACTATTAAAAATAATGTTGAGGAATAATAAATGTCTCAATACCCTGATTTGATTAATTCACATTGCATCCCCACATTAAAATATCAGATGTACCCTATTATGTACAACTATTATGTACTCATAATTATTAAAAATAATATCAAATCAGGAGGCATAAACTTTTATAATGCCATCAGACACCAATATATTATCATCCTAGTTGCTAGAACAGCATGATGATTCAAAAAAGTAAAGTTTTTATCAAGAAAAAGAAATTTTATTAATCTTTTGCATATCAACCTGGGCCTCATCCTAGTGACAGCAGGCTCCATGGAAAGTGCAATTGGAGGTTTTATACACAACTTTGAGGATTATCAATCCGCTCTTTCTTGGAAGTCTCCCAGGTCTTAATTTACTCTGTCCTCAAAAAAACCCACCTGAAAGGTCTTGAAAACAACCCACCCTCAAGGACTTAATCAGCCTAATTTTCACAATAGTTCAAGTCCAAGATTGACCCAGACCAATCCAAAATAGTCTAACTATATCCATCATCCACCCTGCTCATATCTAGCAAACTATCTAACACAGACATAGCTGAAGGCTAATAGGAAGGTTGTTGGCTGAATCATCAGCATGGATCTTGAAAGATGTTTGTAATAACAAGAGATGGAGTAAAAAAGATGTTTGACCTTCATTAGAAATCATATGAAAGCAACAGTAATAGGTCATGCTTATTATAAAAGACATAATTTATCTCAAATTAAAAAAAAACTAGAATTCTTATTGTTTTAAAATTTAAAATCTAGTTTTAGATAGCATGGTAATAGTTATAACTAAGCAGCAATAGGAAATTGTTCAGTGTCAAACTTGTTAAGCAACATTACAAAATTGTTAAGTGTCAAAAAGTTAAGTGAACATCTACACTCCAAGTTTAGGAATATTAACATCATACATATCAGGGAATTTTAAATTAAAATTTTTTCAACTAAGACAGATTTTACACTCATAACTTCGACTGATGATACATATAAAATGTTTTCCTATGCAAAGGGCATCAGAACTGTAGGATTCTACAACAATAATAATTCACTTACTCTAGGCTTTCCTTTACAATATTAAATTTCTATCTTCATTAAAAAGAAATTCCATATTCAGATTCAACGGATTAATGACTTTACAAACCATAACTTAGAGAAAAATATATTTTGCCTGAGGAAGAAGCAAGGTCTTTCACAACATAACAAGTAATGAAAAATAAAGAAATTTGATGAATCATAGAAAATTCTTCAAGGATAAGAAGTCAGCACTGTGAATATTTACCTATGTCTTGTATTTTTAACAAAATATCTGACAGCATGAAGTAATATGAATAAATGAAAAAAATAGAGTAATAAAATAATTAGAAATAAAAAAACAATACTTGTCCAGGTAACAGGAAAACCTTTCTCATAGTCTACAAAACCCTAAATAAAATGTTAACAAATGACATCTTGAAAATCATTAAATTAAAAGGTTAATATGTCACAGTTAATTCATTTTTCTTCCTGGAAAAAAAAGTGAGGGGGTTTAATGTTTGAAAATCAGGTGATATAATTTACCACATTCACCAAATAAAAGTGGAAAAAAGCATAAAATCATCTCAAATGATGTAATAAAAAGGATTTGATAATACACAATATGATAATTTTAGTCAGTGTAGATTAGGACCCTTCCTTACTCTGATAAAGAATATCAACAAAAGCAATTATAATAAAAATCATTAATAATGGTGAGATCTTGAAAGTTTTTTCTTAAGATTCAAAATGGGACAAGGGTGTCTGCTATAGCTGATGCTATTCAAAAGTAATATAAAATTTGGAAGGGAAGAAATATTTGCAGTGTCACAATTATATTCAGGAAAAGCACAAAATTAATTTGTAAATGAATTTAAAGTAGGAAGCAAATTTGCTCATGTTGTGGTATACAAAATCAATATGAAAATAACAATCATTTTGATATCTAGCAACAAGGGGTTAGAAAATGGTATTTTAAAACACTCCCAGTTATGTTGGCATCACATATTATACCAGAAATAATTCCTCCAAGAAAATATTTATCTTTAAAACCAGTCTGACTAATAAAAATATACAAAATATTACTGGGTGGTTAAAATAAATAGAGAAATAAACCATCATTTGTTTAGGCAGTTATGATAGACATGAGCGGAATCGATGATGGAGGCTATTTTGGGCTGGCCTCTAATTGTCCTGGGAACCAGGCTATTTGAGGCCTTAGACTTGCAAGACTTAGCAGATGAGTTGACTCAGATAGAGACTAATCAATGTTCCAGGGATTTTCTGACATAGACAAACAGACGTAGTGATACTCACTTGGGTTGTTTGGGAACAGGCTAATTAGAACCCTAGGGAGGGGACTCCCAAGGAAGAGCAAAAGATGTGTCAAAGGGGTCTTCGGAATGATGAGATGTTTGGTCTATGAACAGAGGTAGAAAGACTGCAAAGTAGAGATATTGTTCAGGTTTCAAGAAAGGGTCATTGGAGCATTGGCACAGTTGAGGTAACAGTGTAAATGAACTACCCCCATTAACATAGTAAAAACTATACCCACAACCACCAGGACAAGTTATAAATACCATGGCAACACCTGGAAATTGCATTACAAGGATAGAAAGGGGAGGGTTTCCAAATCCAGAAATTCTCTGTCCTTTTCCAAAAAAAAAAAAAGAAACCCATAAATATTCCACCCCACACCTAACATCAAATTAAGGAGTTGCATAAAAGAAGAAATCTTGTTAAATTCAGTATCTCTTCCACTTGCAGAGGCTGACTCATTCTTTCTTGGACCTGTAGTATGCTTTAATCTTTAATAAAACTTTGGCACTTTTCCTGCTTGCCCATCCTTACTCTGCTCATTTATCCTGTTGACTTGGTACTAATAATTATTCTTTGGTACTTGGAATCAAGAACCTGGAACCTGGAACCTGACTTCTGGCTCCTCAACACCTAACATCATGCTTTGAGTTACAGGACTCATTACTGCAAAGTTGGCTATTTTCCCAAAATTGATACAGATTCATAACAATACCAATACATTTTTTAGGATATTTTTTGCTGACAAACATAATCGAAAAATGTACTGAAATGCAGAATACCAGAAGTAACTGGGATATCTAGGGGATAAAGTAAATTATATTGCAACATGTAAATAATATAGTAAGTCTTCACTTAACATCCTCTATAGATTCTTTGAAACTCTGACTTTTAGCAAAATAATGTATAACTAAACCAATTTTACTATCATCTTTATTTTGATATAACAAAAGTTAAATTCTTAATGGCATATTTCTGATCAAAAAACATTGCCAAATTTCTAAATGAAACCCTAACTCTTTCTAATATTAAACATTGAAATAAATATGAGCTAATACATATATAAGGGGAATTAAGTTTTAAAGGGAGGATAATTATCCCAGTTTTGGAGAACCACTGGGTGACAGCAGTCTTAGTGGTTGTGGGTTAAATAAGGGAATAAATGTTTGCAAAGAGAAAATTGTAAGATGCGTCACTTACCACGTGAAGTTCAAAACCAAACAATGACAAATAGGGTGGGCCATGCTAAGTGCTTTCACACTACATCATTTATTGTTGTACATCTGTATGACTTTTACATACTTTACACATTTTATTTGACAGTAATTGGAATTCATTTGTTCATTTTTCAGCCCAATTCTTACCTGTGCCCATAACCCGACACCTCAGGGTAGCAAAATGGGAACCAACTCTGAACAAGGCCCCATTCCATCCCAAGGCACACCTACACACCACCCACACTAAACATGTGGACCCCCATTCCATCCCAGGGCACACCTACACACCACTCACAGACTGAGATATGTAGACAGTAAAATGAGGATTCTCCTAATTTGCACATCTTTGGGATGTGGAAAATGCAGTACCTGGAGGAAATTCATGCAGGCAGGGGATAGAACTGACATCTCCCCACGTACAGTGAATCTGGTCTGGAATTTTTTTTTTTTTTCTACAATGTTACAAGAAAATAACATTGAATAAAGCAATATTATTTGTAGACCTACTGTATACTAGAATGGTATTATGTAAGATAGCAAAACTCAATAGAAAGTTTAGAAATTTACCTATATCTCTACTATTATAAGCATGCCCCCATAGATCCCCAAGGAAATGAAGTTATTTTTAATAAATGAGCCGGCTTATTTAAAAAATAATATAAAGTTAAAATTAGGCTCTATCGCACACATACATCAAAATGAAGTCCAGAAATGCAAGGTTGAATGTGAAAAGTAAAACACATGAAAATATAGATGATAGGAGGAGACGATCTGGGTGACTTAGAATTGAAAGGGAATGATTTATTAAACAGAGAAGGAAAGAACTAATTGTAATGAAAATGATTGATTCAATGAACATTAAAATTAAAATTATTTTTATTTCCAACCCCCCAAAAAAACATTATTGTGGAGAAAGACATTTACAGTACCTGTATATGAGGAAGAAATTATATTCAGACTATATAAAGAACTTCTATGAATGGGCCAGTAAAAACACATGAACCTCCATTAGAAACAGTCAAAATGTTTGTATAAAAGATTGGCATAGGTCCTTTTTTCATGTACACACACGTCCCTACCTACAATTTTGGCTACTTTTCTTCTCAAAAGGTTAGAAAGGGAAAATGAAGTCAAAACTATTCTAAGCATAACATTTTTAAAATAAAGACTAGTATGTTTTTGTTGAAAACTAATTAAAATCATTACTTAAAATAAGCTTTTATTTGTAAAAACTGTTTTATAGAAATGTAAGTTTTAGAGTAAGATTCTCTATCCAATTTATATCTAAAACCTACCCATATTTGTAGTTTTTTAAAAAAAAAATCTTACCTTTTTCCCTTTTTTTAAGCTTCATAGCCTAAAAAATAAAGCATTTAGATAATGTAACGAAAGGTTAGAAGTTCAAATCTTACACTATGACTCTACTTGCAGAATACTTAAATTTGTACAGTGTCAGATGGATCATAGAAGTCTCAGCCCTTAATTATACTTATCTTTCACAAATGTTGGAATTAAAAAATTCAATTAATTAATTCATGAGGCAGTGTAACCTTGTGTTAAGTCTGGAAATCATCTTTGACATGCCATGTGCAAGAAGCTTATCACATAAACTAGGGATTTTGGCTAATTTTTCTTTATATATTCCCTATGTTGAATTCATATATCTCATTTATTATAAATGACATTTTATTGCATTTTTGGGGAAAAGGGTTAGAAGATTTACAGTATTTGCTCAGGTGCCCTGGTCATATCTTCCCATAAGTAATTAATTGCCCACATGTGCCAGTGTTCTATTTACTAAAAGTTATAAGTTCTTCTTGGAAAATTCTTTGCTTCATCAAATAAAAATTTTAAAATTCAGAATACTTGCAAGTACTTACCAGAAATCCATACTTTCTATTTTCTATAGAGTGAAAATAAGTGTTTTCATTATAGAAATTAAATCATGTTAAAATTCAATGTACAATATTTCTTTTAATAAACAGAAGAGAAAAAAATCAGAACTATTAGAAGATTGCTAGCTGTTTTTAAAAATTTCAAATTATTATGAGGGTACAAATTTTTAGGTAACAATGTTCTCACTTCCAAGTTAAAGTTCAAGCTATATAAGAGCCCTACACCCCAGAGGTGTGCTGAATACCTTTGTACATACCTGTGCACATTAGGTGAGATCTTGCCAAATTCCCTTCCTCCTTCCTCCTATCGCCTTACCTCCTCCCCTCTCCTGCCTCACCCCTCCCCGTTGTTAGGTTATTTTTTGTGTTTTATCCTTCCTACGAGCATGTCATTGCTTATATATTGGCTTCATATTAGTATTAAGTACACTGGATTTTTTTTTCTATTTTTGAGATACTTTACTAAGAAAAATATGTTTCCATTCCATCTAAGTAAACATAAAAAATGAGTTCATCGGCTTAAAAGACTGCGTATGGCTGTCTTCATTTTTTTCTTATGGTTGAATAGTATTCCATGGTGTACATATAACACAATTTGTCAATCCATTCATGAGTTAATGGGCATTTGTGTTCCTTCCATGACTTGGTAACTATGAATTGAGCTGCAATAAACATTCTGGTAGAAATGCCTTTGTGGTAAAATTCTTTTTATTCTTCTGGGTAGATGCCTAGTAATGGGCTTGCAGAATAAAATGAAAAGTCAACTTTTAGTTCTTTGAGGATTCTCCATACTTCTTTCCATAAAGATTGCATCCAGTTGCAACCCCATCAGCAGTGTAGAAGTGTTCCCTTCTCTCCACATCCCTGCATCTGCAATTTTAGGACTTTGTGATATGGACTAATCTTACTGGAATTAGGTAATATCTCAGAGTGGTTTTGATTTGCATTTCTATAATGATTAAAGATGATGAGCGATTTCTCATATGTTTCTTGGTAATTCATCTGTCATATTCAGAGAAGTTTTTGTTTAAGCCTCTTGCCCACATAGAAATGAGGTTGTTTTTGTCTTGTTTAATTTCAGGTCTCTACAGATTCTAGTTATCAGGACTTTGTCATATTCATAACATGAAAAAAATCTCCCATTCTGAAGGCTGTTTGCTTTGGGTGTGGTACCCTTAGCTGTGCAGAAGTTTTTTAATTTGATCAAATCCCAGTTATTTATTTTTGTGTTGCTGAAACTGTCAAGGATGGGGGCGTGCTCATAACATCTTTTCCAAGGCCAATATTTTTAAGTGTTTTCCCACATTCTCTTCTAGAATTTTTATTTTTTCCTCTCTTAAATTTAAATCTCCTAATTCTCAAAACAAGAAAGGACACTCCTCAAAAAGAAAACTATAAACAAATACCATTAATGAATATTTATGCAAAAATAGTCAATAAGATCTTAGCAAGCAGAATCGAATGACACATTAAAAAAGTTGTATACCAAGGTTAAGTAGTTTTTATCCCAGGGATTCTAGGCTAGTTCAACATCTATAAATCCATAAATATAATTTACCACATAAATAAAACAAAAAACAAAACCATATGATTCCCTTAATTATTGTAGAAAAGGCTTTTGATAATATTGAGCACCCTTTCATGATTAGAACACTTAAGAAAATAAGCTTAGTTGGGACATTTCTTTATTATTATTATTAGACATAGAGTCTCACTTTGTAGCCCTCAGTAGAGTGCTGTCTCATCACAGCTCACAGCAACCTCCAGCTCTCAGGCTTAAGTGATTCTCTTGCCTCAGCCTCCCGAGTAGCTGGAATAACAGGCACCTGCCACAACACCCATATATTTTTTTGTTGCAGTTTGCCTGGGGTCAGGTTTGAACCTGCCACACTTGGTATATGGGGCCAGTGCCCTACCCACTGAGCAATAGAGGCACCTCCCTTAGTTGGGACATTTTTTAAACTGACAGAAGCCATCTACAACAAACCCACAGCCAATATCATATTTAATGTAGGAAAACTGAAAGCATTTCCAATTAGATCTGGAACTAGACAAGGATGCCAACTGTCACCATTGCTATTCAACATACTATTGGAAGTCCTAGCCATTGCAATCAGGCAAGTGAAGGATATCAAGGGTATTCAAAAGGAGACAGAGGAGGTCAAATTCTTCTTCTTTGTGGATTATGTGATTTTATACCTAGAAAATCCTAGGTACTAAACTTCAAAGCTCTTAGAAATGATCAAGGAATATAGCAGTGTCTCAGGATACAAAATCAATAGCCACAAATCAGAAGGCTTCATATACGCCAATAACAGTCAAGCTGAGAGTAGAATCAAAGACTCTTTACCTTTTATAGTAGCTCCAAAAAAGTTGAAATACCTATAAATTCATCTAACAAAGTATGTGAAAAATCTCTATAAAAAGAGCTATGAAACCCTGAGAAAAGAAATAAAAGATGTTAACAAATGGAAGAATATACCATGCTTGTGGCTGGGAAAAATCAACATTGGTAAAATGTCCGTTCTACCCAAAGAAATTTACAGATTTAGTGTTATCCCTATCAAAGCACCATTGTCATATTTTGAAAAACTTTTAAAAGTAGTACTTCATTTCATATGGAGCCAGAAAAAATCTGAAATAGCCAATACACCCCTTAGAAATAAAAACAAATCTGGAAGATCACATTACCAGACTTCAGGTTATACTGCAAATCTATAGTGGTCAAAACAGCATGGTACTGAAACAAAAATAGAGACATAGATCTATGGAATAGGATAGGGAATCTAGAGATGAATCCTGTGACATCTTGTCATTTGATCTTTGATAAGCCTAATAAAAGCACGCACTGGGGAAAAGAATTCCTATTTAATAAATGATGCTAGACGAACTGGTTAACCACATGTAGAAGACTGAACCTGGACCTTCATCTCTCACTAGTGTTAGCTGTTTTAAGAAGTCAGAGTTGTCTCGCATAGTGGCTCTGGCCTGCAATGATAGCTGTTTGGGAGGTTGAGGCAGGTGAATTGCTTGAGCTCTGAAGTTTGAGACCAGCCTGAGCAAGAGTGAGACCCTGTTTCTACTAAAAACAGAAAAACTAACCAGGTGTAATGGTACAATAGTCCCAGCTTCCTGGGATGCTGAGGAAAGAGGATTGATTGATCCAGCCAAATCCCTTTGATGACTGTCAAAAAATCCTAAATAGCCCTTCGGCGGCTACTGACTGGTATATGTGTGTATTTTTAATGCAACTGATTATTTAAAAGGTATAGTTTTAAATTGTTAGTCAATAAACCATATCAAATCTCGCAGAAGTTTATTCTTCATTCTTTAGTATTTTAAATTAGATTAATAACACTTTTATAAAAATAACTAATTCATAAAGTTAGGACCTGAACCATATGATTCAAGTGATATATAAAATTAGAACTGTGAGTGAAAGAAAAATGACATAATTATCACTAGTTTTTAGGTAGAAAGAAAAACTGCATACAGCCATAAAAGCATATAAATAACTTCTGAAAATTGCCAGGTCGCAGGCAGAACACTCAAAATCCATCTCACATATACATTTGTTTGTGTTTTTTTTCTTTACTTAGAAGAATGTTTAAAGTGAAATTTAAGCAAATAAAACCACAAAAAGTTTAAAGCTGACTGTACATTTTCTTTGTGATACATTGTAAATTCTGGGAAGAGTTTTATAGTTTGGTTCTTAAACTTGTGTATGCATTAGAATTACCTGAAATACTTGTTAAAATTAAGATGTCTGTGTCTCACACCCAGACTTTCTTATCATTAAGTAGGTGGAGGTGCAGATGGAGGACAGTGACCTTTGATGGTGGAATCAGATAATATACATCCCAGGAAGTTCACAGGTGCTACTAATGCTTCTCATCTAAGAACTGGACTACTGAAGCTCAAGAACCACTGACCTTACCAGCTCCTGAAGATGCCTGACTTTGCAATCTCTTCTAAAGCAAATGAGGTCTCCTAAAGACCTCCAAAAGAATAGACCAAATGACATAAATTATTTTAGCCTTTTAAAATTCTGGGGGGTTTTGTTTGTTTGTTATTGTTTTTAAACTGAGATAGAGTTTCACTTTTTTTTTTTTTAATTTTTTTTATTGAATGATAACTATGTACACATTAATACACTTCTGGGGTACAGTGTGGGGTTTTCACATGCAATCTGAAATACTTCCATCAAACTGAACAACACAGCCTTCATGTCATTTTCTCAGTTATAGTTTTAAAACATTCTGGTTCTACTCTTAGAGAGTTTCACTTGTACCCCAGTAAGATATATCTCAAAAATGGTCCCTCCAATCCCCCTCCCTCCACCCATTCCCCCACCCTTCTCCCTCCCCCCTCTCCACCCATTCCTCCACCCTTCTCCCTCCCCCCTCCCCACATTCTTAGGCTATTTGGTTATAGCTTTCATATAAAAGGTATAAATTAGCTTCATAATAAAGGTGTGTACATTGGATACTTTTTCCTCCACTCTTGTGATACTTTGCTCAGAAGAATATTCTCCAGTTCCATCCATGTGAACATGAAGGACGTAAAGTCTCCATCCTTCTTAATGGCTGCGTAGTATTCCATGGTGTACATATACCACAGTTTGTTGATCCATTCATGGATC
>CAUYQV010065476.1:0-11205 GCA_963574575.1 Galagoides demidoff | reverse complement strand
TAAGAAGAACATTTTCCAGTTCCATCCATGTAAACATGAAGGAGGCAAAGTCTCCATTTTTCTTTAGGGCTGCATAGTATTCCATGGTGTACATATACCACAGTTTATTGATCCATTCGTGGATTGATGGACACTTGGGCTGAATTTACATTTTTAAATGGTTGGAAAAAATCTGAAGAATTATATTTGATGCCATGTGAAAATTACATGAAATTCAAATTAGTGTCCATAAAGTTTATTAGAACAAAGTCAATTTCATTCATTCACATATTGCCTATGGCTATTTTTCTACTATAATAGCAAAATTCAATATTTTAGGGCAGCAAAGCCTAAAATAAATACCACCTACTGTAGCAGCCCGTATAACCTCTGGCTAGGAGGAATGAAAGTTATAAGAAATACCTGTATAGCTCAATAATGGAATACCTTGGTGAAAAGGGTGTACAGAGGGATTTAGCTCTCCTAACAAGCATGAGAGCTCATGAGATGAGAGCATTAGTGAACTGGCAGTCTCTATATCTGTAGTCTTGAGAGGCACAAGACCAGCCTTATATTAGGCTGGAGGAGAAGGCAGTCGGGAGGGTGCGCGTTCTATCACAGACTCGCTTACTCTGACTCTGTCACTTCTCCGCCAGCATGGCATCTCTCTGCTGAAGATCACTAAGCTCTGCTAAAGACTAAGATCTATCTTTCTAAGACTGTTTTACTCTCTCAAAGACTGCCTATCTCTCTGTCTCCCTTCAGCTTAAGTTAATAGCCCTCCGGCATCTAAGAGCAATTGTTCCTGATAGTGGTCTGCCTCTGGAACCTAGTTAAGCCAGTCCTGGAGACCAACCACTGGCTAAGTGGCGACAACCTATCTTTCACAGAAAATGTCTGCATGCCTTCCCCCAAGTATTATTAAAGAAAAGGAGAAAAGTAACAAAGGGAAGAATGTGAGGGAAGGGGAGAGGACAGAAAGGACAGAAAAAGAAAGAAAGCAAGAAGAAACAAAGAGAGGCATTTCTCTGACTAGGTCCCTTTAGTGACACTTCATCAGCTGTTCAAAATCAAAATTTTCAAAAGAGAAATTATAGCTTACTTTTTATAACTTTCTCACATTTCACTGACTTTTCTTACCACTCAAAAAGTACTTTATGATACATTGATTTTTAAAATAAAGTAGTTACTAGTGAAGGTCAAGCAAGGCCTAGAGAGAGAGCTCTGAAAGTTGAAGTAGATACATGGAAATATTTATCCATTTAAAACAGATGATACTGGTGGCCTATAGTCCCAGCATGGGAGGCTGAAGCAAGAGAATCGCTTAAGCCCAAGAGTGTGAGGTTGCTGTGAGCTGTGACGCCATAGAACTCTACCCAGGGCGACAGCTTGAGACTCTGTCTCCAAAAAAGAAAAAAAGAAGAAGAAAATTCCCATTTTATTTGTTTTATTTCTATGACTGAATTAGTGAGGCAGTGTGCAAATAAAAGTTCTGTGGAATAAATCATATTCAAAAGGCCAGAGTGTACTCTAGGCAGCTTCACAGCAAACATTCTAAATATAGTTTAAAACATAACTAAATAGTTTAATAGTTCTTGGAAAGAAGTATACTGATGTCAGTAAATCACTTTGAAATGCATAAAAAAATTAAGATGAATTGGTGATAGAAGAATCAATATGTGATAAAGCAATGTAAATATAAATAGCAGAATCTAGGTGGTGTATGTATGGTTATCAGTTATAAAATTCTTTCAACTTTGCTGCATGGCTGAAACTTTTCATAATAAAATATTGGGGGGAAATGCCATTATCATATTGCAACTTTCTAGAAAGCACCTCAACTGGCAGATAAAATGATTTATCCACCAGTAGTAGAAAAAAGAACAATTTCAGTGTTAATCAATGGCACTAATAATACTACATTTGTTGATTTATAATTTAGTTTTTGGCATAGTCCAGTACTTACAAAAAAAAAGATTATAACAATACTAATAACAGTAAGAATTATAAACTGATCATAACTATACAACAATGTATCTCCCAGAGACATGTACACTAGCAAAGTGTATTTAACGGTCCTAGATAAGTGGCAAACTCTGAGGGTCAGAACCCTCTACCAGTGTAGGAGAAAGAAGCTGGAAAAAAATCCTAAAATTAACTTAAAAGGGGGCGGCACAAAAGAGTAGGGCGCCGGCCCCATATGCTGGAGGTGGCAGGTTCAAACCCAGCCCTGGTCAAAAAAAAAAATTAACTTTAAAGACAGTGGAAACATAAGCAATGGATACAAGCATAAAGAAGGTGAAACCAAAAAAACAGGAGCTGTCAAAAAGTGTAAATGTGGTAGTGAACAAACAAGACTGGAATTAGAATTATGAACAGCAATGACAGAACAAAGGAGAAATAAATAGTAACTGTGAGATACAACATAAAAACTAATGGTGGGTAAAGCAGAGAATAATGAAAGAAGATAAAAAAGGAGAGATTAAAAGGAATGTATGACTATAAGTAGAGTGATCTTGAAGTAGAATTAAGATGCAAGGAATCTAAAAGACATGAAAACTCAAACACGAAGTGATTATAGCAAGGGCATAGGACACAGATGCATATACAAAAGTCAATAGCTCTCCTATATACCAAACAATAAACAAGTCATATCTGAGATTAAAAATACAATGCCATTTATATTAGCATCCCTCAAATTAAATACTAAGGTACAGATCTGACAAAATTTGTACAATATGGGCAGCGACCATAGCTCCATGGGTAGGGCGCCAGACACATACACTGACAGTGGCAGGTTCAAACCTGGCCTGGGCCAGCTAAAGCAACAATGACAACTGCAACAACAACAACAACAACAAAAATAGCCAGGTGTTGTGGTAGGTACCTATAATCCCAGCTACTTGGGAAGCTGAAGCAAGAGAATCACTTAAGCACAAGAGTTGGAGGTTGCTGTGAGCTGTGACGTCACAACACTCTACTGAGGGTGACAGAGTGAGACTGTCTCAAAAAAAAAAAAATTTTTTTTTCGTACAATATCTATATATGGGAAACTAAAAATACCCTATGAAAGAAATCAAAGAACTAAATAAATGGAGCGCTATTCCATGAGACTATAAAAATTTACCAGTCAACATTAACCAGAAGAACAAAGTGACTAACACTACTGCCTTCAAGACTATAATATATACTATACTATACTATAAAAAGATACCTACACTCAAATGTTTATCATAGCACAATTCATAATTGCAAAGATGTGAAATCAATCTAAGTGCCTGTCAATTCATGAGTGTATAGAAATACCATGGAGGACTACTCAGCCATAAAAAAGAAGGAAATAATGTTGTTTGCAGAAACTTGGATGGAACTGGAGACCTTTATCCTAAGTATCTCAAGAATGGAAAACCAAACACTATATGACCTTATTAGTAAACAGGAGCTAAACAAGGAGTACACACAGGCACAAAGAGATATAAAGGACAAAGATCTTACACTCCTCACAAAAATAAACTCAAAATAAATCAATGAATTAATGCAAAACTCAAAACTGTGAAACTCCTGGAAGATAACAAAGGAGAAAATCTAGATGTGAGGTTTAGTGTTGACTTTTTAGATGATACCAAAGGGACTACCCTCACCCCGAAAAGAAAAGAAAAGAAAAGAAAAATTTGGCTTCCCTAAAAAATTTCTGCTCTGCAGCCAGGTTGGTGGCTCATGCCTATAATCCTAGCACTCTGGAAGGCTGAGGCAGGAGGATCACTTGAGCTCAGGAGTTCAAGACCAGTGTGGACAAAGAGTGAGACCCCTAGCTCTACTAAAAATAGAAAAATTAGCCAGGCCTTGAGGCAGGTGCCTGTAGTCCCAGTTACTTGAGAGGGTGAGGCAGGAGGATCGCTTAAGCTAAAGAGTTTGTGGTTGCTGTGAGTTGTGATGATGCCATGGCTCTCAAGCCTGGAGCAAGAAAAGTGACCCTCTCTCTGTCTTAGGAAAAAAAAAAAATGAAAAAATAAAAAGCCTTATTTCTTGGAGATGTGAATCTTTTGGTAGCCAGGGAACTCTGCAAAAGATACTGTCAGGAGTATAAAAAGAAAAGTGAAGGTTGGGGAGAAAATATTTTAAAGGACTACTATCTAAAATGTATTAAAAAATTCTTAAAACTCTAATAGGATGCTGTAGCTAATTAGAGGACAGTGCTCCTTTCCTCTGGGGCCAGGTGTGCAATGGCTGCAAGCAGCAGCCTCCTTGGTAGCATCCTGTTGCTTGTATAGGTTGCTCTAAAGGACCTGGGAGACATTCCTTTCCAATACACACTCATGTGTTAAGACTTTGTGCTGTTCCCAATCTAGGCTCCAGACAAGTCTGCCTTTGGAAAACTCCAGGGCACTGTGGCCAGGGTTCACACTGGCCAAGGCATCATGTCCATCTGCACTATACTATAGAATAAGGAGCATGTGATAGAGGACCTAAGCGGCCAAGTTCAAGTTCCCTGGCTGCTAAAAGATCCACATCTCTAAGAAGTGGGGCTTTACCAAGTTTAATGCAAATGAATCTAAAGACCTGATGAGTGGCTGAGAAGCAGCTCATCCCAGATGGCTGTGGGGTCAGATATATCCCTAATAATTGTGGCCACCTGGACAAGTGGCGGGTCCTGTACTCATGAGGACTTATACTATGCTGCCTCTCATTTGTGCCTACCAATAATAAATCCTACTTTCTGTCCAAAAAAAAGAAAACCTTTAATAAGAGTGTTCAACTTTGTTCCTTTCTGCCACACATTGGAAGAATAACAATGGTCACAGGCTACACATTAAATACACAAACACTAATGAGAGGTGATGAGCAGAAGAAAAGGTCTGTGCATGCTTTTCACGATACCCAACACCAAAGATAAGCAAAACGGTCCTCATATAATCTGAAACTGGACACTCCTGCCTACAGTAAGAAAGCAATCAACCTAATTAAAATGGAACAGGCTGGGTGTGGTGGTGGCTCATGCCTATAATCATAGCACTTTGGGATCACCATATTGGCGGATTGCTTTAAGTCAGGAGTTTGAGACCAGCTACGCAGTGAGACCTCATCTACAAAAGGACAAAATTTTAAATGCCAAACCTTTAAAGTCACCTCACAAAAGAAGATATATAGATGGCAATTAAAGCACAGTATGTCACACATAACGTCATCAAGAATATGCAAACTTAAAATGTGATACCTCTACTACATACACACCGATTAGAATAGCCCAAATCCAGAATGCTGATAACACCAAATGCAAGTGAGGATGTGAAGCAACTCTCATTCGCTGCTGGTAAAAATACAAAAAGGGTACAGTCACTTCCAAAGACAACTGGGCCATTCTTTCAAAGCTAAACATACTTATACCATTAGATATAGCAGTTCTGCGTCTTGGTATTTACCCAAAGTGGCTAAAAACTTTAGTACAATCAAAAACCTACACATGGATTTTTACAGCAGCTTTATTCATAATAGCAACACATGGAACAAACCAAGATGTCCTTTATTAGTTCAATGAATAAACTGTGATACATCCAAAAATGGGGTATGTACCACTAAAAGAGAGGTGCAAACAATCTCTGACAAAAACCATGGAGAAAACTTAAATGCATATCACTACATGGTAGTCAATCTGAAAAGGTTACATACTATATGATTCCCAATATGTGACATTCTGGAAAAGGCAAAACTGTGGAGATGTAAACAGATCAGAGGTTGCCAAAAGATGGGCAAGGTGAAGAGGGATAAACAGGTAAACACAAATGATTTCTAAGGCAGTGAAAATACTCCATATGATAGCATAAAGGTGGATTATGTGTCATTATACTTCGTGCAAAGCTGCAGAATGTATACCACTAAGAATAAATCCTAATATAAACTATGGACTTTGGGTAATTATAATGTATTAATGTAATACCACTGACTGTAACACATGTACCACTCTGCTGGGGGATGCTGAAAATGGAAAAGTTCAAAAGAAGACAAAGACTTCATGACTCCACTTCTATGAAGTATCTGAAATCTACAGAAGGTGCCAAAAACATGTATACACATTTTAAGGGAAAAAATATATCAAAATTGTAAAATTGAAATTACAAGAGATACAAGATAACAAATGTTACTGGTATATATTGAATATTACAATCTTTTTGGCAGTTTTGGCTGGGGCTGGGCTTGAACCCAACACCGATATATGGGGCTGGCACCTACTCCTTGGGCCACAGGCGCCACCCTTGAGTATTACAATCTTAATACAGTTTTCCTTTCTTAAAATTGTATATACACTCTTTTGGCACCCCTTGTAGTTCAATTTTAGAAACTGAAAGTAACATGGTACTTGTCAAGAGCTAGGAAGAGGGCAAAACCAGACTTGCTCAATGGATATAGAGTTTCAGTTTTGCAACACAGAAAAGTTCTAGAGATCTGCTAAACAACAATGTGCAGTTAACACTACTGCACTGTACACTTAAAATCATTAACATGGTAAACTTTGTTTTTTTTACCATAATTTTTTTAATCTGAGTTTTTTTCTTTACTTCTTATATAAATAAACTGACATAAACTTTTTTTCTCCTTATCAATTAATATATGCTTCTCTAGAGGAGAAAGGACATTATTAAACAGTACTGTTTATTAAATCTGAGAAATAAATGCCAGGAATTAGATGAACCAGAGGTTTGATGTTCTTTAGAAGAAAGTAGAGGGCCTACAGAACATGTTCAAAGAGAAGGTAGATGACAAGTTTAGAAAACAGGAACACATTTGAAAACGGCAATCTAAGGTAGGGTGTTTTTCTTAAAGGTTACAGGGATAAAAAGAGTTCCGGTTGGCATACCCATAGATGTGGGAAACAGCAGGGACACAGAGGTGAATATTATTGCAGATAAAATAGTTTAGACATTAAGATGCTAGGGAGTTAGGGGTTGATCATATCAACAAAGATGGCAGCAGATCTGAAGTAGAGTGAAAGGACATGAGAGTTCAGGTATCAGCCTTCAATGACTAAGAAACTGAGAGTTCACTAGATGATAAAGATAAAGGATGATATAGTAAGAAGGCACAAGCTTCAAAGGATAAAGTTATGCTAAGAGAATATCAAGAATACTTCTCAATAGGAGTGAAGAGCAGTAATAACAGTGTATGGGAAAAGAATTATGTCCACAGCTTACTGCACCTATAACCTACCTTCTGTATCTGTAATATAGAATCTTTTCTAGGTAAGTCACCAGTTTTCACTATTAATACTTACTTCCCTGATTTTGCTAAGAAATATAGGAATTTAGGAAGTTATTGACTTTGGACACTATTTCCTGGTTTTTCCTTTCTCTAGCTTTCACAAACTTCCCTTTCAACTCGAGAAATATCTGCACATTTCAGTGATCAGCTATTAGACATTTTCTTGTTTCAATCTCTCTTTGGCCGGTTACAGTGGCTCATGCCTATAATCCTAATAATCCAGGAGGCCAAGGTGGGAAGATCCCAAGCTTAGCCTGAGCAACAGCAAAACCCTGTTTCTACTAAAAATATAAAAATTAGCCAGGCATGTAGTAGGCACCTGTAGTCTCAGCAACTCAGGAGGCTGAGGCAAAAGGATCACTTAAACCCAAAAGTTTGAGGTTGCAGTGAGCTATGATAATGCCACAGTACTCTAGCCTGGGCAACAGAGTACAAAAAAAATTTAGAAAATACTAATAAAAATAATAAAAGAAATCTAGCAAGCCAGACTGGGTAACAGAGAGAGACCCTGTCTGCAAAATTTCTTCATTAATTTCTCTTCAGACAGTTTCATCTTCTTTCAAGGATCGCGCAACAACTAAATGTCTTCCAAATGTCTACTTTGGTATAGCTTAAACTCTGCTTGACAAATTAAAACTATTCCAGGTTCTCAGGCTATGTAAAATGGGCTCTTCGAGAAACTTAATGTTTAAAGAAGAAGAAAGCCAGACGATTTCATATCACAGGGATGACTACAGAGGTATGGCAAAAAAAAAAAAAAAAAGAAAGAGGTGAATCACAAAAGATGACTAAGAGCTCATGACACAAACAGTAGGAAGAACCTTTCAGCTAGAGAGGAAAATGAGTCAGGGTATAGGGAGTAAGAACACAGTATCATAGAGCAACTTCAGGCATTTAAGAACTTAAAAGTTAAAGAAAAGGTTCAATAAATATTAAATGAGAGGGAGAAGCCGGAGCATGGAAGACATCTCAAGCCATAAAAGGAATTCTTATGTTGGTGAACAGAAGAGTAGTCTAAAAGAAGCTACTAACCTTCTCATAAAAATGCTTCAGAAGTACATACATTTTCTTTCTGAAAATTCATAATCCACTAGATAAGAAACAATGCAGTAGGAATCACTGCAGTGTTTTTTAACCTTTTTTTATCTCATGGCACATTTGAACCTACAGTTAAACTTTCACATTAAGCACACTTAAATGATGTTCATTTAAAAAGGAGTGAAAGAAAGAATATAACTTAGTATGCTTTGAACTTTCTAAAGTAAATTTTTGCAGCACACCTAAGATCTTCTCACAACATACCAGTTGAATATCATTGCAATAAAAGGTTTTTAAGAGCTAAGTTACATTTATACCTCTACAATAATTCCATTTTCAAAACTGGAACCAAAGCAGGCACAACTGAAGGCAGGCAATCTAGTAATGGTTACTGGAATAGTACAGGCAAAGGATGAATTGGCAGCAAGAATAAAGAGAATGAAACTGACTCAACAAATACTTCACAACAGTTTGTAGCAGGTAGTATATGTATAAAAGAGCCAGAGATAATGCCTAGGCTTCTGGTACAAGCGGCAAGGTAGTGCTAACAAGGTCAGATGTTAAAAACAAGAACAATGAGCATTCATCAACATTTATAGAGTGAGTTATGTACAATATGTCATTTGATCCTCATAAGCTAGGAGGGAGACAGCAGTTAGAACAACTCAATGAATCAAAAGGTTGTGCTAACCTGGGGCAATGGCACACCTATACCTTTAGTGATCTTTTTTGGCTTTGAATCTTATTTACATTTGACAAGCTCTATAGTTACTACAGATAAACTATTCTTATTAATGTTTTCTAAAATCTTTTTGAAACAAATAAATAAAATTCCAAATTCACACTGATTCTAAAAATCTTTCTTTAGATTACATAACTCATTCCACTTTCTGAGAAGACTCAGTCTGACCCAATCCATCTACTCGACTATCACTATCATTACCATAAGGAAATCCAAAAATTGACCCAAGAAATGAATGAAAGAGATGAGATTAGAAAGAATGCATCAGAGCTTAAAAATTGAAGGAGTCATTAAGATAGTTTCAAAAGCAGTGAACAGTTTTAACAACAGATTAGAACATGGAGAAGAAAGAATCTCAGAGCTAGAAGACAAGGCTCTTTGGCTAAACTAGTCATTTAAAGAGGCAGAAAAGAAAAGAGTAAAACCAGAGCAATCTCTGCTAGGGGACTTCACGAAGTGTATAAACATTCAAATTACAAGTATCCCTGAAGGAAAAGAAGAGCTACCCAAAGGTATAGAAGCCCTACTGGAGGATATCATAACCAAAAATTTCCCAAGCATCACCAAAGATTCAGATACACTCTTTTTAGATGGATATTGAATCCTAGTTCATCTCCATCAAAAAGCATCTTCTAGACACACTGTAATAAGCCTGGCCAAAATCAAAATGAAAGAGAAAATTCTGCAAGCAGCCGAGAGTAAGTACCAACTGACCAACACGGGCAAATCCATCTGGGTGACAGTGGATTTCTCAGGTGAAATTTCACAAGCCAGGCTCCCGCTTTCAAATATACTCAAACAAAACAACTTCCAGCCTAGAGTTCTGTATCCTGCTAAACTAAGTTTCATATTTGATGTAAAAATCAAATCTTCTACAGACAAGCAATCACTGAGGAAATTAGCAACTACAGGACCAGCTCTGCAGGAAGTACTCAGACTCATTATACACAGACCATCACAATGGACTACTAGCAAAGTAAAGACACCCAGAAACTAAAGGTCAAAGCCTAGTTTCCACAATGGCCCAAGCCATAAAACCTGGTGACAGATCTCTACAAAACAAGATGAACAGAACACTACCATATTTATCAATTCTCTCAATAAATGTGAATTGCTTGAATTTCCCACTGAAGAGGCACAGGCTGGCTGATGGAATAAAAAAAGGATAAGCCAACTATATGCTCCCTTCAGGAAACACATCGAACCTCTAAAGATAAAGCAAGACTCAGGGTGAAAGACTGGTAAACAGGATTTCAGGCAAACGGAAATCAGAAGAAATAAGGGGTCACAATCTTATTTGCAGATCTAAAGCAACAAAAGAAAGACAAAGATAGACACTATATAATAGTAAAAGGAATACAAGAAAAAGACATTACAATCCTAAAATCTATGTGCACCCAACTTAAATGCTCCCATGTTCATAAATGAACCCTGAAAGGTCTGAGCAATGTGATATCCTACAACACCATAATAGCTGGAAACTTCATCTCCCTACTGTCAGAACTGGACAGATCCTCTAAAACGGAAACTAAACAAAGACACAATGGACTTAAACATGACCCTAGAATGACTGAGTATAATAAATATATACAGAACATACTATCCCAATATTACTTAGTATGTGGTTCTTCTTGTTAGCTCATGGATGATTCCCCCAAACTGACCATATCCTAGGACACAAATCAAATCTCAACAAATTTAAAAGAGTAGAAATTATACCATGTATCTTTTCAAGCCACAATGGAATAAGGGAAGAACTAAACTCCAACAAAAATCTTCATCTCCACACAAAGCCATGGAAACTAAGCAGCCTTATGCTGAACAATAGCTGGGTCAAGGAGAAGGTAAAGAAAGAAATGATTAGATTTCTTGAACAAAATGACAATGAAGCAACAAGCTACCAAAACCTGTGGGATACTGCAAGAGCAGGTTGTAAGAGGAAAACTTATCACATTAGTTGCCCATGTCCAAAAAACAGAGAACAAACCAAAGAGAAATCCAATCTCAAACCTAGATGAAAAGAAATAACCAACATTAGATCAGAATTAAATGCAATTAAGAACAAAACCATTCAGAAAATTAATGAAACAAAAAGCTGGTTCTTTGAAAAGATAAATAAAATAGAAAAACTTTGGCCAGACTAGAAACGGAAGAGTAACATTCCTAATAACTTTAATCAGAAACAAAAAAGG
>CAUYQV010065470.1:0-11522 GCA_963574575.1 Galagoides demidoff | reverse complement strand
CCTTGGCTTTTTCCAGAATGGAAAATACTGCTACGAGAACGGGAACTTCCACCATGGTATCCCCCTCGATGATTTATGTTTTCAGTACCATTTCTTCCATGTGTACGCCATCCATTTTTTTCTTTCCTTCCAAAGTTACCTTTATTTGGTAACAAAAAAAAGTAACATAAATTTAAAGGCAGTTATGCTTAAAGACTGAATCACAATCAAAACTTTCTTAAAGGGGGACAATCTTAAATAAAGCCTACAAGTCATGAAGGGGCAGGGGACAGTGCATGTGGCTCTGTAAATAGAGTGCCGGCCCCAGCCAAACTGCAACAAAAAATAGCCGGGCATTGTGGCAGGAACCTATAGTCCCAGCTACTCGGGAGGCTCAGGCAAGAGAATTGCCTAAGCCCAAGAGCTGGAGAGCTGTGACACCACAGCACTCTATCAAGGATGACAAAGTGAGACTCTGTCTCTGAAAAAAAATAATTAAATTCAAATTTTAAAAAATAAATTAAATAAAAATTAAAAATAAAAAACTTTCTTAAATGAGCATGAAGAAAATTTATCCTTAACCCTATCATTCCTTAGCAAATTACCTCCATTAGGACGTCCAATACCAGAATCAAAGCCATCTGAAGAGTTGTGTCGTCGACGATTCACATCATATCGGTTTTCTGTCCATGAAAAGTTTTCAGAATGCTTCTCAAAATTCAATGACGACTGAAACAGATTATAAACATACAAGTAAATATACTTTTAAGTAAAGCTAAATATAACTTTAAAAACTAGCAATACTCTTATTTCCAAGAATTTTAAACGGCAAAGGAACATTTTATAGTTTTTCTCAAGGTATCTGACAACTGGGTAACTCTAAACAAGTAAGACAGACTTCATGTTTCGTTGATTTTCTACCACCTAACAGAAACAAGCATGCTTTTTCTGAACGAGTTCAACGTCATCTACTTTTCCGAACAAATTTAAAGGTAAAATGCCATTCATTAAAAGGGAAATAAGTTCAAATATGACAGACATTTCTCTTGTAACCCCAATATGATAATTTGCATCACATACTGCTTTCATAAACATTTTCACTCATACTCTTTATACAAGCAGTGTGTTATACAAATTATCATATTGGGGTTCTAAGAGAAATGGGAGACAGGGTGTGAAGGTCAGACAAGACCTAAATCAACCAGATGAGCTGTGTCATGAAAAATTATCAAATGAAACTTGTTTTAAGTCCTTGCTTTAAGTCCTTTATTTCCAAACTTCCCTTCTCCAAACTAAAGCTTTTAGAAAGCTATCAAAATAACAGAATGTTTAACTAACCCCAAATACTAGAAAGTCCTATTTCTAAAGGTTGTTATTTTAGCTCCAATTTTAATCCACTAAATCTGATAAAATCATAATCAAAACTAACACTTCAGACACTAACAGAGGACACAACAGGTCATCTCCATGGAAAATATATAAAAATTCCCAAAAACATTTGAGAAAGAAAGTGGTAATGGAGGCTCAGGGTCCATAGCTAAGTGGTTACGGTGCTGGCCACATACACTCAGGCAGGCTGGTTCAAACCTGGCCCTGCCTGCTAACAACAACGACAACTGCAACAACAACAACAACAACAACAAAAAAAACCCAACAGCTAGGCACATTGTGGCAGGTGCATATAGTCTCAGCTACTTGGGAGGCTGAGACAAGAGAATCACTTACACCTAAGAGTTTGAGGTTGCTGTGAGCTATGATGCCACAGCACTCTACCGAAGACAGTCATGGTGAGACTCTGTCTCAAAAAAAAAAATAAAAAGTAGTGATGGGATAGCTAAAGGCAGTTGCTATGCCAGATACTAAAACATGCTACTGGTATAGGTACACAGCTAGAGAATTTTGCTTTTGTGATAATAATGGAATTTTAAATCCATGGGGTACACATGAGACTGTTCTACCAGGAAGACGTTAAGAGTCCTCTTTCATACCATCAATAAGAGTAAATTCTACAAGGATTAAAAAACTAAATGAAAAGAAGCACTACCATTAAAAGAAAGTATAAATGAGTGCTTCTGTAATTCCTGAGGAAGGTCTTCTTAAGCAAGATTTAAAATTCAAAAATCATTAAAAATGACAATGTTGAAAGCAAATATATATAGAATAAGAGGGAGTCTGTCAGGCTAGGGCAGACATGACACAGCTCATCTAGCTGATTTAGGTCCTGCCTGACCTTTACACCCTGTCTCCCATTCTTAGTATTTTGTAAAATAAGCTACCACCCTAAAGATGCCTGTATTGAGTAGTTTAGGTGGACTAATTTAGGAGATTAACTTAGAATGTTGTTTATTGTTTATGAGTCATGGGTTCTGCCGATTATTACTTAAGGGTCAACATGGTCTTCACTTTTAACTGAAATGTATAAAACTGTAGTGTTAGAAATGGAAGATCAGAACAGTCTTAGAGAGGTTATTCTCACTGTTCTCCAGAATCTGGGCCTTCTAAACAAGTTTAGTAGACCTATCCCACTTTCTGCACACTGGCTAACAGTGACAGGTGGCCAGCCTGCTCTTGTCTGTCACTTGAAAAACTTTGACTCAAGGCTCAAAGCGGTGGCTCCCATGTAATCCTAGCACTGTGGGAGGCCAAGGTAGGTGGACTGCTTGAGCTCAAAAGTTTGAGACCAGCCTGATCAAAAAACAAGATCCTATCTCTACTAAAAATGCAAAAATAAACTGAGGTAAGACGATCACTTGACCCCAAGAGTTGGAGGCTATGAGCTACGATGCCATGCCACTCTACCCAGGGTGACAGCTTGAGACTCTGTCTCAAACAAAAAAAAAAAAAAAAAAAAAGACAAAATCTAAAGACAGTAAAGGTTGAAAAGACAGATACTCTTGTATACTACTGATAGGAGTATTAAAAGGTAAGGCTTTTCTGCAAACCTGCTGAAATCATTAAGTGAACTAGTAAAAAGAGATGCTTCTTCAACTCATACAGACTACCTTTATATCTAATTGTGAAATTCCTGTTAGATTAGAAAGCAGAGGCGCTTAAGTGCATGACTGTTAAAATTTATTTGAATGTCAACTAGGTAATAGCAAGAAGATTAGAGAATTATGACAAGACCTCTCAAGTTGCCTTTCTCACCTTTTCCTTCATTTCCCATACCTATGTCTGAATTTCTACTTCGATTAAAGAACCTGGGTTAACAACTGAAGTTTTAAGTGACAATAAAAAGACTGAGGTACACTGGTTACAGACAAAGCCTGAAATCCGATCATGCTTTACATTTAAGTTAAATGTAAACACTAATTGAAAATACTAAACAATCTAAGCCATTTTTAACTGAGCTATAACACTTCTTATTGACTACAAATTACTTTAAGAAGTGAAGCGAAGGGTGGCACCTGTTGCTCAAAAGAGTAGGGCACCGGCCCGTAGGCCAGAGGTTGCAGGTTCAACCCAGCCCCGGCCAAAAAACGGCAAAAAAAAAAAGTGAAGAGACTTTACACTGCTGGTGGGACTATAAACTAATACAACCTTTTTGGAAGGAAGTATGGAGAAATCTCAAAGAACTCAAGCTACACCTCCCATTTGATCCTGCAATCCCATTACTAGGCATCTATCTATCCAGAAGTTAAAAAAAAAAAAAAAAAACTTTATCAAAAGGACACTTGCACTTAGACTGCTGTTTATTGCAGCTCAATTTACAATTGCCAAAATGTGGAAACAGCCTAAATGCCCCCCAACCCAGAAACGGATTAATAAACTGTGGTACATGAACACCATGGAATACTATTCAGTCATTCAAAAAAATGGAGACTAAGGCTCGGCGACTGTGGCTCAAGTGGCTAAGGCGCCAGCCACATACATCTAAGGAGGCAGGTTCGAATACAGACCCAGCCCACCAAACAATGATGGCTGCGGGCACCTGTGGTCCCAGCTACTTGGGAGGCGGAGGCAGGAGACTCGCTTGAGCCCAGGAGTTGGAGGTTGATGTGAGCTGTGATGTCACAGCACTCTACCCAGGGGGACAGCTTGAGGCTCTGTCTCAAAAAAAAAAATAAAAGGAGACTTTACAGCATTTTTATTAACTGGATGGAAGTGGAACACATTATTCTTAGTAAAGCATCACAAGGATGGAGAAGCATGAATCCTATGTATTCAATTTTAATGTGAGGACAATTAATAACACAGTGGGGGTTGGGGGAAGGGCAGAGCCAAGAGAGAGGGAGACGGAAGGGAGTGGGGTAAAGAAGAGCTAGGTCTTCCATGACCTAGCAATTATGAATTGGGCTGCAATGAACATTCTGATACAGATATCTTTTTTTTTTTTTTTTGAGACGGAGCCTCAAGCTATCCCCTGGGTAGAGTACCATGGCATCACAGCTCATAGCAACCTCCAACTCCTGGGCTCAAGCAAGTCTCCTGCCTCAGCCTCCCAAGTAGCTGAGCCCACAGGCGCCCGCCACAACGCCTGGCCATTTTTTGGTTGCAGTCATCATTGTTGTTTGGGGGGCCCAGGCTGGGGATTCGAACACGCCACCTTAGGTGTATGTGGCTGGTGCCTTAGCCGATTGAGCCACAGGCGGCGAGCCTGATACAGATATCTTTATTGTGTGATTTGTAGTCTTGGGGATATATACCTAATAGAAGAATTACAGGATCAAATGGCAGGTCTATTTTTAGTTCTTTAAGTGTTCTCCAAATGTCTTTCCAAAAGGAACATTTAGTTTGCAATCCCACCAGCAGTGTACAAGTGTTCCCTTTTCTCCACATCCACGCCAGCATCTCTGGTTTTGGGATTTTGTGACATGGGCTAATCTTACTGGTGTTAGATGATATCTCAAAGTAGTTTTGATTTGCATTTCTCTGATGATTAAGGATGGTGAGCATTTTTTCATGTTTGTAGGACATGTGCCTGTCTTCTTCAGAAAAATTTCTCTTCAAGTCCCTTGCCCACCCTGAGAGGGGATGACTTGTTCTCTTCTTGCTAATACGTTTGAGTTCTCTGTGGATTCTGGTTATTAAACCTTTGTCAGAGACATAACTAGCAAATATCTTCTCCCATTCATTCTGAGGGCTGTCTACTTGCCTTACTGTGCTTTTGGCTGTGCAGAAGCTTTTTAATTTGATCAGGTCCCAGTAGTCTATTTTTGATGTTGCTTCAATTGCCCTGGGGGGTGGGAGGGGTCCTCTTCATAAAATTTTCACCCAGGCCGATTTCTTCAAGAATTTTCCCTACACTGTCTTGTAGTATTTTTAATAGTTTCATGTCTTATGTTTAAATCTTTAATCCAGTGAGAGTCAATCTTAGTGGTGAAAGGTGTGGGTCCCGTTTCAGTCTTCTTACAGGTCGCCAACCAGTTTGTCCAATGCCATTTGTTAAATAAGGAGTCTTTTCCCCACTCACTGTTTTTAATTGGCTTGCCAAAGATCTTTTAACGGCAAGTAGCTTGGTTCTCTATTGTGTTCCATACATCTACCTCTCTGTTTTATGCCAATACTACCATGCTTTTTTGATCTCTATGGATTTATAGTATAGTCTGATGTCTGGTAGTTTGATTCCTCCTGCTTTGTTTTTATTTCTGAGTAACGGCTATTCAAGGTTTTTTCTGATTCCATATAAAACAAAGTATTATTTTTTCAAGATCTTTAAACTATGATAATGGAACTTTAATAGAGAATGCATTAAAATTATATGTTGCTTTGGGTAGTACGGACATTTTAACAATGTTAATTCTTCCCAACAATGAGCATGATATGTTTTTCTATTTGTTAACATTTCAGCTATTTCGTTTCTTAGAGTTTTATAGTTCTCTTTATAAAGGTCTTTCACATCCTTTGTTAGGTAAACTCCCAGATATTTCATCTGGAGGAGGGAAGGGATGTGGTCTCAGTGTGTGATACAATCTTGTATCCTCATGACAACAATTCTCCCAGTTCTTTAGTCCTTTGAGAAAGAAAAAAACTTATCTGAGGCATGTGAGCCCCTTTAAATTATCAGGCCCAGACAGGCACTGAGATGTGACAGCAACCCCGTTTTAGTCTCACTCCTCTGCCAAGCTATGCAATCCCTCAGCTATAACTCTAGACTGTTGCCACCAATAGCTACAAATTAATCTAACAATGCATACACTAGACACCATAACTCATACCCCAAGTTTCAACAAGGTACAGCCAATCACTAATCAATAACTGTGTAAACTGAATGTCAAACTGTGTGTTTGAATGTCAACTAGGTAATGGCAAGAAGGTTGGGGAATTATGACAAGACCTCTCAAGTTGCCTTTCTCACCTTTTCCTTCATTTCCCATACCTATGTCTGAATTTCTACTTGGATTAAAGAACCTGGGTTAACAGGTTTTGTAATTTGCCCCCTCCCTCTCCTGATTCATGTTTTTTTAAAATAGATTTGAGCCTCTTTGCTCTCCAGTGCATTTCCCAATGTTTTCCAGACTATGGTCTCAACTTTGTCCCAAATAAACTTTCTATACTAAATCTGCCTCAGTTTCCTTCTCTGGTTGATACTTTGAATATAGTTATCCTCCAACTTCATCATATCACCAACAAACAACAACACTCCTCTAAATTAGAAGAACACACAGATTTCCACGGAAGTACTACAGAGCTGAAGAGATGAAAGATAAAGAGGAACTAAAGTTAAAGTGTCTGTTTACCTCTTATTGATACAAAAAAAAAAAAAAAGAAACAGGAGTCAAGAAGAAAAGTAAATTTCTGCTGTCTGGAATCTCATCTCTAGATCTCAGGAAATACTATCAACATTCCACTTTTTTAGTATGACATTTTTGATATCCAAGACTTGAAAAATATAAGAGTGCTACACAGCAAGCTACTTTTTCCATGACCATACATCTTTGAGTAAAGTAAAACGGGCTGAGGTAGGAGGCTACTAGTACTTAAAAGGGAAAATAAACATTCTTATAAGTCATTTATATGCATAATTCAGCCTTATTTATCATCCTTTGATATGCTGATAAACCAGTGAATTCCAGCTATTATAAAGCTAAAGTCGTGGAAATGTACACTAAATAATTCATGTCTTTGTAGAGAACAAAAGCCCTTAAATTTCTGGAATCTTTAGTAAACCCAAACTTTTGCCTGTACTTCCAGAATCATCCACTTCAAGACTATCTTTATCATCATGCTTCAGTCTTTGTTACTGAACTCTAACCCAGGATCAACCATAGAACTTGCTTTCTTTATCCTATTCCCCTATTTATTTTAATATACAATAAGATCACTCTTTGCCTTTGTTGGCCTCAACGGGACTAAAGAACGATTCAAGACCTTTGCCTACTTAAGTATCTGTTAAACCATCTTAGTATAGCAGTTACATCTCTTGGCACCATGGCCACATACCTCCCTCTAATCTAAGGTGACCAAATTTTAATACTGGTAAAGTGGGGCACCATTGGGGGTGGGGGGGGACAGGGCCTGACAACAATGCAAACTTTGATAAGCAGTTCTCAATAATCAGTTCTCAATAATTATTTGTTATTATTAAAGTTTAACATTATAAAATTAACAAAAATGATATAAAATGCATATCCTGGCAAAATAGCCACATGGCAGCCGAGAACTGTATATTCCCTTCCTGTTTTCCCGTGTTCCCTAGCTTGTCGTGCATTCTTTCCAAAAATCGGGGCTTTTTTAAAACGCCGAAGGATGCAAGACAAATTGTTAAAAATTGGGACTGTCCGGTCAAAAGCGGGATGCCAGGACACCTTGGGGGGAGGGGCGGGTACGGCAGGGTTATTTGTTTGTTCCAGACAGTTTAACTCCTTCTGAGCTAATTGTCCTTGCCTAGAAGCAAGGGAGGGAGCCAGTCTCCTTCTGATACCTTGCCCAGAGGGAGTAGGGAATTTACATTAGCCTTTTCATTTCCAAATGAAGTTACAATAACCTCTTCATTCCCAAATGGAGTTACGCTAACCTTTTCAGCAGCCAAAAACCATATATTCCCTTCCCATTCTCCCACTGTTCCCTAGCTTGTCATGCATTCTTTCCAAAAATCAGGTCTCTTTTAAAACGCCACAGAACACGTGACAAATTGTTGAAAAGCGGGATATCTGGTCACCTTACTCAACAAACTAACGATTAAGTAAATGAAGTCACCTCTCAACAGCTTATTAACTCATAAACATCATCCAACTACAATCCAAACATTAATATTTTAATATCCACTAATTGCATTTGACTCTAAAATGAACTTAAGCATTGGCTCTCCCACCCCCCCTTTTTTTTTTGGAGACAAAGTCTCAAACTGTCACCTTGGGTAGAGTGCCATGATGTCATAGCTCACAGCAACCTCCAAACTCTTGGGCTCAAGCGATCGTCTTGCCTCAGTTTTTCTATTTTTAGTAGAGACAGGGTCTCACTTTTGCTCAGGCTGATCTCAAACTCATGAGCTCCAGCAATCCACCAGCCTCTGGCCTCCCAGAGTGCTAGGATTACAGGTGTGAGCCAATGTGCCTGGCCTCATCTCCCTTTTTTTCAGATGAAAAATTCAGAAGACTCAATTATTCTCTCCCCATGCCAAATTATGATTTTACTTATTATGCTATTTTATATTATAGAAAGTTCTAATTATGGACGATATATTTGGAATAACATTATGAAGAAGCCAAAGACTACTACACTGTGTACCAATAATGCTTAGAGAGAAAAATTCACAATGTGATACATAATATGGGATAGTTAGTTAAACGTAGTATTTCCTACCAACCCTGTACTCAGATCACCAGAAAAACCCATCCAATAATACAACTTAGCTAATTTAAGTCATCACTGTTTTTGCTTCCAGGCTCCATTTATTCCTATTTCTTAACTTCTGTGGTAAACAAAGGATCAAATACCGAAAGTAAACATAAATTTAAAACTACACAGTAAAAACAATCATCATTGCTTAAGGCAGTGCTTCTCAACTTAATTCCGAGGCCCTTCAATACAGATCCTGTGGGTTGCAACCCACAGGTTGAGAACCACTGGCTTAGGTAAGACAATGAGTTGTTTACATGAAGAGAAAGGTCTGATATGGTACATAAAATTTTAAACCACAAATTATGACTCTTTAAATGCTGAATTTAACAAATATCATTTCACCTTTATAATACTGTCACTAGGTAGTTGTAATGTTTACTTGTGTACCCTAGATTTCATCCCCCTTCCACCTCCTCAAAAATCACACTCCATTATTTTCTCTTACTAGTTTTCAAATTCTTTCTCATTGGCATTTACTAAGAAGAAACATCTTCTGAGAAGGCTAGGAATAGAAAAACACTATTTCCACATCTTCCATTTCTGTTACACTATTTTCCTCCTTACATTTCCAAAAAGTATCACTCGTTGACACAATGATATTGATTGCCTTCCAGTCTCCGAAATCAATCCATTTATCCTGCCTTTGTTAAGTTAAATTGGCCTCTATTATGCTGAACTATGGTCCTCTTTTTGTTTTTGTAGACAGTCTCCAGGGTAGACTCTTGTCACCCTGGGTAGAGTGCCATGGCATCACAGCAACCTCCAACTCCTGGGCTTAAGCAATTCTCTTGCTTCAGCCTCCCAAGCAGCTGGCTAGAGGTACTACCACAGCAACTGGCTATTGTAGTTGTCATTATTGTTTGGCAGGCCCAGGCCGGATTCAAATCCGCCAGCTCTGGTGTATGTGGCTGGTGCCTTAGCTGCTTGAGCTACAGGCACCAAGCCGAACTATGGTTCTCTTAATCCTTACTCCTTTCTGTGATATATTAACAAGGATGTCTATTTTTTATTTATTTATTTTTTTTGAGAAAGAGTCTTAATTTGTCACCCTGGGTAGAGTGCCATGGTGTCATGCCTCACGACAATCTCAAACTCTTCCTCAAGTGAGCCTGTGGCCTCAGCCTCCCTAGTAGCTGGGACTACAAGTACCCACCACAACACCAAGCCAGATTTAGAGAAATGGTCTCACTCTTGCTCAGGTTGGTCTCAAACAATCAACCCCGCTCAGCCTCCCAAAGTGCTAGGATTTTAACTGTGAGCCACCACAGCTGGCCTAAAGGTCTCTATTTTCAAAAATGTTCTTCTCAGCTCGGAGCCAGCCACATACACTGAAGCTGTCAAGTCTGAACTGGTCCAGGCCAGCTAAACAAAAATGACAACTTCAACAAAAAACAGCCAGGCATTGTGACGGGCACCTATAGTCCCAGCTATCTGGGAGACTGAGGCAAGAGAATCGCTTAGGCCCAGGAGTTTGAGATTGCTGTGAGCTATGACACCTGGCCACTCTACCGAGGGCAACGTAGTAAGACTCAAAAAAAAAAAAAAAAAATATATATATATATATATATAGTCCCTTCTATTTCTGAACATTTTTTTTCCCCTTTACTATATCTAGAAATAAGTGAAAAGCACTCCTCAATTTCAGTGACAGGTTGTTTGTCTATTATTTTCCTGTATTCTCTCTGAATGTATTCATCTACTCTCAAAATTTAATTACATGCTAAGCAATCCCAATTCTCTCTCAAATTCTGATCTCTTTCCTGGGCTCTAAATGATCTGCAGATTTCAGATTGATGTCTCCTGGCCATCTCAAATTTAAACATCTCCAAAACTTATCTCCTCTATCACCTTCGTATGTTTCTATGTCTTAGTAGTTACTAATATCAACATGGGCCATATAAGCCTATCTTCAGAAAAACAAAGTTTAGGCAAAACAGGCTGAGCACAGTGGCATATATCTGTAATCCTAGCACTCTGGGAGGCCAAGGCAGGAGGCTCATGTGAGCCTAGGAGTGCAAGACCAGCTTGAGCAAGAACGAGACCATCTCTACTAAAATAGAAAAACTGGCTAGGTGTTATGATGGGTACCTGTAGTCCCAACTTGTTCCTGAGAAGACTGCTTTAACCCAGGAGTCTGAGGATGCAATGAGCTAGGCTGATACCAGGGCACTTTAGCCTGGGTAACAGACAGATACTCTGTCTCAAAAAAAAAAAAAAAAAAAGTTAAGGCAAAATAAAGATGTTTCCAGATTTAAAAAAAAACAAAAACAAAAATATTAATATCTAGTAAACCTGCCCTATAAGATATACTAAGGGAAGCTCTTCTGGCTAAAAGGAAATGACACTAAACAAAAACTCGAAATACACAGGAAGAAATGAAGTATACAAAAAACAGTATATATGAAGATTGTTTGCATGTTATACGTAAACATTATGGTTATTTTAATTCCTTTCCAATTTCTTTTAAAAATAATACCCACTACTAGCAAGAATGAAGTATACTAAAAACAGTATATATGAAGATTATAACATGTGTATATACATAAAAATCATGGTTGTTTTATTAATTTCCTTCCAATTACTTTAAAAAATATGGCTCGGCGCCTGTGGCTCAAGCAGCTAAGGCGCCAGCCACATACACCTAAGGTAGCGGGTTCGAATCCCCAGCCCGGGCCCACCAAACAACCATGATGGCTGGACGTTGTGGCAGGCGCCTGTAGTCCCAGCTACTTGGGAGGCTGAGACAGGAGACTCACTTG
>CAUYQV010065468.1:0-50308 GCA_963574575.1 Galagoides demidoff | reverse complement strand
TTCCTCCTGCTTTGTTTTTATTCCTGAGTAATGTCTTAGCTATTCGAGGTCTTTTCTGGTTCCATATAAAGTGAAGTATTAATTTCTCAAGATCTTTGAAATATGACATTGGGACTTTAATGGGGATTGCATTAAAATTGTAGATGCTCAGAATCTTGATAACTTTCTTTTTTTTTTTTTTTTTTTGCAATGAAGTCTCACTGTGTCACCCTCAGTAGAGTACCATGGCATTATAGCTCACAGCAACCTCAAACTCTTGGGCTCAAGTGATTCTCTTGCCTCAGGTAACTGGGACTATAGGCTCCTGCAACAATGCCCAGCTATTTTTTTATTGTAGTTGTCATTGTTGTTTAGCAGGCCTGGGCTGGGTTCTACCAGCCCTAGTGTATGTGGCTGATGCCCTAACCACTGAGCTACGGGTGCCAAGCCTCTTGATAACTTTCTAATTTCATTGGCAGATGTTTATTCTAAATGTTACCTATCACAAGTACCTACTGCGTCACGTAATGCTAAGTGTTAAGTCTTACAGAGGAGAGAGGGAGGGACTATGTATAATATTTTTCCTTCCCAAAGTTTTTATTGAGCATTTATTATTTGCTAAGTCAGGGGTCCTCAAACTTTTTAAATGGGGGGGAGCAGTTCACTGTCCTTCAGACCCTTGGAGGGCTGGACTACAGGCCCCAGGACGCGTTGGCTGCTAAGCAGGACAGGCAGCAGTGGCAAAAATGCCCAGTGGGCTGGATAAACCCTAGGCAAGTTGCATGTGGACCACAGGCTGTAGTTTGAGGATGCCTATGCTAAGTGTTGTGATATCTAAAGGGATGAATGTCACCTTAAGCTGTCACAGGAAAGTTGGGGGAAAGGGACAAGGCTGGTGGGGACTGTGCTGGGACGTGTCAGTTGCTTTGGAGGCACAGAGGGACAGCCCGGATTCAGGTAGAGGAGCCATCTTCAGACTGACACGAGGGAGTGTCACTTTAGGGGGTTCTGGTGAGCAGGTAGGCACCAGCGGGCAGTGTAAGTGTCGCTGGCTTAGGGGGGCAGGAGGGGCTGGGGTTTGGTCTCCTGAAACTTGGAGGCTGAGGATAGTGCAAGCCCTGGGCTCTTGTCAGGGGGGGCTGGAGGTACAGGAGCTAGGTGGTGATGGCTGGATCAGGTAAGGTGTGTCTGAGCCAACCAGACCCTTCCTCTTCAAAGAGGGCTAGATTTATAGTAAGCCCGCAGCAGGCATCAGGGAAATGAGATGGCTATGTCTTTGTTCCCTCCCAAGAGAAACTGTGACTGTGGAGACACGTCGAGAGCTGCTTTGCATCTGTGTGGCTGTGTTTGTCTCCCTGGGCTGCAAAAGGGAGTGGGGAATTGACTTTTCTTCCCAAACCCAGGTTTTTGATGAAGAGGGCTCCAGCTGCACGTCCCTCTCTGCCCCTGTGTGGCATAGCCAGCAGCACTGTTTGGGGAGTTCAGTCATCCATGGACACCCTGGGGAGAGCTGATCCTGGGGGGTGCTCAGCCTGGGGCAGTTGGGATACACCACCCTCAACTGGTAGCCTCCCACTGCCCACCTGTAGGGGACAATTGGAACCACAGGACTTTGGTTATTGTTTTACTTGAGAAAGGCTCTTCCTTGTCACCCAGGCGGGAGTGTGGTATCAGTCTAGCTCACAGAAACCTCAAACTCCAGGGCTCAAGCGATCATCCTGCCTCAGCCTCCTAAGTAGCCAGGAAGGTGCCTGCTAATTTAAAAGTAGATCAAGGGATCTTCCCGCCTTGGCCTTCCAGAGTGCATGAGCCACTGTGCCTGGCCCATGGTGGTTTTTTCAATCAAACTTTTACTTCATATACAGGGTGACCATAAAGATCAGATGTAAGACATAGAACTTTATGGCTACTGTTTGTGTTTTACAAGTACATATCTGTTGCATGTTATGGAAAGTGCAGAAAAGCAGGTAAGAAAAAAATGACCCTAAATTCTGTAATCATAGACTGAAGAGAAAGAGTTAAAAGTACCTAAACTTCTATCATGTACAGATAGGTAGTTGCCTAGGTTATTTCTGTTTTCTTCGTGGAGGTTTCGACCTAAGGTGTTTGCGTGTATGTGTCATTTATTCCCCCAAATGCGTGATTAGGAGGGCTGGAAGCAGCCTGGCTGCAGCAGCATTCCTTCTGTTCACTTTGGGCTCCCTCCCTGCAGAACCCGGCCGTGGCTGACATCTACACGGAGCATGCCCACCAGGTGGTGGTGGCCAAGTACGCGCCCAGCGGCTTCTACATCGCCTCTGGAGGTACGTGGCAGGGCCCAGGGTTGAGCTGGGATCCTGGCTGGAGGGGTAACACGATGGGGAGAGCTTAGTGGAGAGGTGAGGGAATCAGTATACGTGGCTTCACTTGGGGCTGACGGGAAGTATAAGCCAGTGGAGTCCCCATTCCAGGACTGGCCCTACTTTTAGGAAATACACTTTCTAGTTTCAAGTGTTCCAGTTGGTTCTACCTTAGGTCGGCAGAAATGGCTCCTGTGAGGTTGCTCAGAGGCCTTCTTTGGGGCCACGTAATGTATTGGAGCTCATTGTATGTATAGGTGAATTATAGTTGGTTTTGTGTCACTCTTCTACTCTTGTGCCAGTACCTGACAAGCCAGCCTCAGGGCTGACGCTTGTGGTTTATTTGTGGACTGGGCCCTGGTATGGCTCAGCAGGAGGCTGGGTGGAGGAGGATGGGAAAGATCCTCTCACTGGCAGGCGCTCTATTCACTGAGCTCCCTGAAGTAGAGCTTTGTCTGTGCAGATGAGGATAGGAGGCATGGGAGTTAGAGTGGAGTCCCACTCTTTCATTCACATGCTTAGTTAATACTTATCACCTGCCTAGCTGAGCCCTGTCTCCAGCCCCAGGAAGGGCCAAGTGAGTGACCTAGTGTGGGCACCTCAGCCTCTGGAGAATGTCTCCGTCACATGAGGAGCTGCTGAGACAGCCAGCTGGCTGGCAGGAGGGGAGGGCAAGATTTGCAGGGGCCCAGAAGCCTATTCCTGAAGGGAGCACATCTGAGAAGAGAGATGGCATGCTTCCGGGTTGGGGGAGACCTGGACTTTGGCCTGCCACAACAGAGTGCAGGGACTAGGTGATTTATAATGAGTTGGCTTATGGTTCAGGGAGGGGGCGGGAGTTGGGATCTGAAGGGCCATCATCTGCTGAGGGCCTTCTTGCTGTGTTATCCTGTGGCTGAAGAGCAAAGGCAGGGTGAGTACCAGAGGAGGCTGATCTTGTTCTTTTATAAGGACCCCTCCATGGTGAGGTCAGGAAACTATTCATGAGGGCAGAGCCCTGTGGCCTGATGGCCTCTCACCAGGGCCAACTCCTAGCACTGTTGTATTTCCAGCTCCATCTTTTGGGGCCCACATTGAAAACCATAGCAGCCCCTCCCTAGCCGTGTAGACTTAGGGGAAGAACTTCCCTTTAGTTTCTCTTCTTGTGAGCTGTGCTGCTGGAAGGACCCAGTGTGTACAGCTCTTGTACTGCTTGGCTGCAGGGTGACCACACTGTCACTGACACTGCGGCTTTCAACTTTCTGCACTGACACAGCCGGGACAGTAAGCCAGCTGTGCTTATGCTCAGGGCTAGGCCCAGAGCCTGGCATGAAGAAGGTACTTAATGGTTTTTGTGTTTAGGTCGACTCCAGCTTCATCTGTAAAACTCTCTGTAATTTATATCCCATGTTTTATTTTAGCCTGTGATTTATTTTTTCCCCTGGCTTTGCTTGCCAGCAAAATATCTCTTCATTTAAAGCCCTAGGATTTGACCTAAATGTCTTTAAATTGTGTTTAACACAGAGCTGGGTGCTCTGAGCAGTGTCTTCTCAGGGGAAGAGGGTGGTGGCAGAGCCGCTGCCCCTCCCAGCCCAGCTTCCCTGCTGTGTCTGGGGAAAGCCGAGAGCCTTCCTGCCTAGGTCTACCCTTTTCTGAATCCCGGGGAGGAGGGGTCCAACAAAACAGAAATTAGAGGCCTTCAGGTGCTAGCACAGAATCCACTTGGAAAGCTGTCTCTATCCAGGAGACTGACCCAAAGGATGGTCCCCATAAATAAATGGCCATCAGCCTGATACTCCCTTTTTTTAAAAGCACCCTGATTTGGTGGAAGAAACGGGAGTTTACGGCCTCACTCAGGTCTGGGTATTTTCCAGTGGAGAACATGTTTCTGGTTCCAATACATTTCTTTGAATAGAGGGAAGTGACTGTTAAGGTTACAGTGGAATGTTGGCTGCTGAGATGGAGTTGGGCTAAAAATAGTAATATGTAAGGAGGAGGAGGAGGGCAGCTCAGGAAGTGGGTTACCTGGTACTTGTGCCCAGTGCCCTGTGTCCCAGCCAGGTGGGTGGCTCCTAGTACCTTTGGAAGCCCAGAACTCACTTCCAGGCAGGGTCCCAGCCCTCTTTGGGCTCCTTAGATTCTGTCAGTCAAACTGACCCACAACAGATGAAGGATTGAACCTTCCGCAAGAGCTCCACCCCTGGGAACCTCTTGCACTGCACACAACGGGCAGGCTGTGCCCTCTGGGAACCTGCGTCCCCACCAGTGGGTTCTCAGAGTACATGGGTCATTTTGGGGCAGACCCTGTCCTCCTTTTTCCTGAGATGTTCCATTCCTGCCCCTGTCGCCCATTCCGTTGGTTCCCGGGCAGTAGTTCCCAGTGGCTCTCAGGGTGTGGGGAGTGGTTGGTGTCTGGTTTAGCTGTAGACCCAGAGTGAGCTTCCTGGAGGAAGGGTCTTCTGTGCTCAAGATGAAGGCTGTGAAGGCTGCTTAAGCAAAGGAAGCCCAGGCCCCATAGCTCCCAGGGAAGCAGAGGTCTCCCTGGGACTGGAGGGCTGGCTTTCCCGCTTGCCACCCCATCTGCTCCACCCCTGGGTTTGCTGAGCTGGCACGCTCTGTGCGCAGGGTGGTGCTGACACCTGAGCACAGCCACTCCTCTGTGCAGCCTCTCGTCCTGGTGGTGAGCAAGAGTTTGCAGGGAAGGGAGCCTTCTCCATCCTCCCCTATCTCTGACTGCTAAGCTTTTCTTCCTTGTTGCCAGATGCAAATTGGAAGATGTGCTTTTATTGCCTGCCTGCTCTCGAGAACTTCCTGCGTATTGGCTGTGGTCTGTTAGGGTAACTGCTCTGCCCCCAGCAGGCCATTGGTCAGTATTTGGTGACAGAGGCAGTGTTGTCCTCATCAGATCAGGGCCAGTATGCTAGATCCCCTGGGCCCCTCTGTCTCTTTCCTGCCCCAGTAGGGCTCAGTGGAGGTGGCTGATGGTCTGGTGGGTAAGATGGTGGGAGGTGGCTAGGAGCCAGGTCTGGACCAGAGGCTGTGCTGACAGGGATAGACAGTGGCTGGCTGGGCCCTGTCCTGGGGGTATTGTCTTCTCCATGGGGCAGCGTGGGCCCTGGATGGGCCTGAGCACAGTGGCCGTGTGCCTCAGTGTTGGAGGGTTTGTAAGGGGTGTGTGCATGAGTGGACATGGGGGTTGTGCACACGTGGGTGCTTGTCCCTTCTGCACACAAAGCACTCCCCCTCTGAAGCTGCCAGCCTCTTCTTGTTCCCTTTTCCTTTCCCGATGACCTGTTTGGCTCTTTGGAACTCATCGCTGGCCACACATCAGGACCTCAGCCAGAGGACCCCAGGCTCTCTGGGACTCCCTTAGTATGAGCTGTTGCTATGGATTTGGCATCGTCTTTTGTGTGTCCCCACAGCTGAGCTGAGCACCACAGGTCTTCACATGTGTCTTCGGAGTCTCAGGGCCTGGCCTGGTGTAGGCTTGGGCTCTGTGTCTGCTCCTAAGTGCAGTGTCTCGGGCACTTTAGCTCGCTCACATTAGGCCTGGCTGGTGCATGTTGAGTGTTAGCTGTACTGAGGACAGTCAGACTGCCTGTGTTCACACTCACGCCCAGCAGCAGATATCTGAAGGGGCTGCTATTTCCCCCTCTTGGAGGGAAGAACAAAATGGCCATAGGGCTTGGGGAGGCCTACAAAGCCTGGACAGGGCAGAGGCCAGACTTGAACTTGGGACCATCTCCTGAGGCCCAGTTCTTGGCTGCTGCCCTCCCTGGCTCTGGCTTGACCAGTGAAGCAAACGCTGTTTTCAGTACCGCTGGCTGGAGTAGGTATAGGGTACTCCAGAAAAGCCAGGCACCCCCACAGCTTTAGCAGCCTGACTGAGGTTCTAAGCTGTAAGGATTTGTCAGACATATTCCCATTTCCTTACACTGACACAGGGCTGATTTGGAAGGCGTGTGTTGGGGCTGGGGGTGGGTACCTAGTGACAGGATTGTGGTGTGGGAGGGGGTGGGGCTCTGGTGTCACTCTATTTATTGCAGCCGCCAGCCACCCACGCTCCAGAGAGAAGGGAACTGGCGTTGGGTTCAGTATAGGGTCTCCTCCCCTCACCACACCCACCTTGCAGGTCTCTCAAAAGACTTTTACTCACGCTGCGCTTCCTGTGAGGGGAGTGTTCCCGGTAACCAGTGAGGCTGCTGATCTGCCTAGCAGTGCCACCAAGGAGCCACATGGGGAGCTGTGGGCCAAGCCCAGCATCCCCCCAGACACGTAACCACCCTGGCAGTGGTGACCTGGGAGACTGGCCTAACTTGCATTGTTACTTTTACAGAGGTGTCCAAGGCCCATAGGTAGTCAGTGCCCCTATAGGAAAAGAAATGCAGTGACGGAGCTAAATTGTTTCATAGCCATCACATGTTTTGTGCTTTCTCTGACACCTGAGCAGAGTTTGTCCCCAGGTGATTTCTGGTGAAATGGCAGAGACCCCATGTAGTAGCTCTTATGGAGGCTGCAGGCTTGGCTGTGACAGTGGCTGGGCATTGTTTCCCTCCAAAAAGTCCAGGAAACTAGAGGTGGTGCCAAGTGGGTTTGTGACCATGTGGCCCTCACCACCCCTGTCATGTCCCACAGATGTGTCTGGGAAGCTGAGGATTTGGGACACGACGCAGAAGGAGCACCTGCTCAAGTATGAGTATCAGCCCTTTGCTGGGAAGATCAAAGACATTGCGTGGACTGAAGACAGTAAGAGGATCGCAGTGGTCGGGGAAGGACGGGAAAAGTAAGTCACTGTTGTGTGCTGCCCCATCCTGTGGCCTGTGCTCCATGTGCCATGCCCTGGTGGGAGGGGGATGCAGGGATATCTGTGGTGCTTTTGCGTCTGTTCCTGTAAGACCCAAGTAGCCCTGCTGGCATTCACTTCTTGGCCCAGGGAGCTCAGCACATTCTACTCACCACATGGGATTGATTTTTCCCCTTTGACACCTCGTTGGGTCCAGGTTTGGAGCTGTCTTCCTGTGGGATAGTGGCTCTTCCGTGGGTGAGATCACAGGACACAACAAAGTCATCAACAGCGTGGACATCAAGCAGAGCAGGCCGTACAGGCTTGCAACAGGAAGTGATGATAACTGTGCTGCATTCTTTGAGGGACCTCCTTTCAAGTTCAAGTTCACAATTGGTGTAAGTGACTTTTGTGGTTTATATGTGAGACCCAGAATTGAGGCCTGTTTAAATGGTGATGGCAAAAAGGTCAAGCGCCTGTCACGTGTGCTACAGCATGTAGACAATAGTGGGCAGGTAGGGGAAGATCCACAGAGAGGAGGCCTCTGTGGTCTAGGCCTTATCTTCCTAGGGTCTTGACTGGACATGTGAGGGTCCTGCCGGGAGCCCTATCCCAGGACCACACTGCATGTCGGGCCTCTGAAGATTGTATAGCCAGACACATGTTCTGAGCTGGAGATACCTGTTGGAAAGGGGAGCTTGTGGAGCCCCAGGTGATGTCCACGGCTCTTTGGTTGTGTCCACCTCACACCCACTAAGCTTGCTGTCATCTGAGTCACCACAGTGGCAAAAGGAAAATGGGCTTGCAAGACATTAGGGTCGGTCTCTCAGGGGCTTCGCTGGGCAGAGACAACACATGTGAAGTGATGTATGATCAGAAGAATTAGAGGGGCTTTGTGAAGAACCATGCCAAAAAGTGCTATAGCGTGGTAGGCTTTGGGTATAAGTGGAGGGGTCTCTGTCCCACTCTGTATGTGCTCCCTCTCTTGGGCAAGTACCTCAGCCTCCAGTCTTGTGAATTTCATGTCTTCAAGATGGAGGTTTGTGAGGGCATCAGGTTCTGAGGATTTTAACTGAATTTTACCTAGGAGCTAGCTGCCCAGTGGGTCCAGAGCAGTCATGGTGCCATTTTCCTGCCTCAGTGGTGCCAGAGTGAGGGCATGGCAGGGGAGAGGCCCAGCAGCCTATCCCAGCATAGTCTGTGGTCCTGAGCTTGCCTTGGCTTTCCCAGTGGCTCTTAGCGCACATTGTCTTAGATAAGAAAGGATGAAACCACATAGGCCAGACTCTGAGTGGTTATGTCCCTGGAGGAGGCTGAATCTGGGGGTTGACCAGGAGCGTCAGTGGTCCAAGTGTCTGCCTCGTGTGGTGCACTGTGACTTGATGCAGTGAGTTATAAGTAGGCAGGCGCACAAGGTGGCAGAGTTCCCAGAGGCAGGTCTTAGCTTAGGGCATAGGAGGGAGTCTCTGCTAGAAGGGAAGGGGGATCGTTTCATCCCTGGAGCCTCAGGCTGGACAGGGCCTAGAGGGCAGTGTGTGAGTGAGGAGTCTTGTGGCCAGCAGAGCACTCAGCCCCAGGGTCTTTTCCGGATAGTCTGTAGTTCTCAGATCCTGCCCCAGTGGCCTCTCCACTGCCTTATTGGCAAGTAGTGGAGACCTGGCTATTTTGAGAGCTTTGTAGAAGGCTATGCAAGGTCGGTGGCGGGTGGAGGTGCTGTGGGACAGAGGTGAGTTATGCTAGGTCAGCGGGACACCTGACCGGGAGGAGGAGACAGCACCCTAACTTGTTACCAGTGCTGCCATCCCACTGTCCCCCACCCTTCACATCCTTTTTGGTCTCATTTAGCCTTAATCTGGGCTGTGGGGTGGGGGCAAGGACTCTTTTTCCCTGCCCTGTGAGGGATCCTTTGCACTTGACAGATAGGGGTTAAAACAGGCATGGAGCTACTCATTGGTGTTAAGCTGAGCTGGGGTCATTGCCCAGGCACTGGGCTCAAGCCTGTACTCTGTACCACTATGTTATCGTACCACTATGTCATTCTGTGTGTTGGCTCAGGCCAGAACGTTCTTTCTCTTTCCTTTTCCTTTCTCATCTCAGAACAGTCCACCCCACAACCCCAGTCTAGGAGTGCACGTCTGTGTGTAAAGTTTTCCTAGCTGGCCCTCCCTTGGGTGGGCACCAGTGTGTGTTCTGTCTGAGGACCTGGGAGAGAGCGAAAGGGTCAGAGGCACTGGGCGGAAGCCTGATGCTGAGCTGGCCTGGCCTGGACTTCCGGGGAGTTGTACCTACGGGCCTTTGACTGAGCCCATGGTTGTGGGGAGACAGGGAGCGGTGCCAGCAGACATCCATGTGTTCATAAGGGTGTGTGTGGGAGTCCATCTGAAAAGAGTGCTACAGGCTCTGTTGGCCTAGTGTCTAAAAGGATAGGGAGAGCTCTCAGGGACCCCAGACATGCCCATATACTTTCTAAGGCAGTAGTCCCCAACCTTTTTGGCAATAAGGACCAGTGTTATGGAAGGCAGTGTTTCCATGGACCAGGATGGCAGCTGAGGGTTAGTGGTTTGGGGATGGTTCAAACTCAAGCACGTTACATCTCCATCTCCGGTCATCAGGCTTTAGAGCAGCGGTTCTTGACCTGTGGGTCGCAACCCCTTTGGACTAGTTGAAAGGTTCGCAACATTAGGAAGGTTGAGAACCACTGCTTTAGAGTCTCATAAGGAGCACGCAACCTAGGTTCCCATGTGTGCAGTTTACAGCAGGCTTTGTTCTCCTGTGAGGCTCCAATGCCACCACTAATGTGACAAGAGGTGGGCTAGACAGTGACACAAATGATGAGGAGTGACTGCAGACACAGATGAAGCTTCCTTGCCTGCCCGCCAGTCATTGCCTGCTGTACAGCTTGGTTCCTAACGGGTCACGGACCAGTACCCATCTGTGCCCAGGGGTTGGGGACTGCAGTTCTAAGTTTGTGCATGTCTGCCCTCAGCCTTAGACCCCAAGGGATAACTGTGGTCATGCAGGGCAGCAGCGGGCTGCCTGTCCACCAAGGTCTGGATTCTGCCCTCTTCCTGGCATCCGTGTTTAAGGCTGTGGAACAAGCTGGCTTCTTCCCCAGATTCAGAGGAAATCTGTGTAGAGGCGGGTGGGGAGTGAGCAGTGGGTACATTGTACATGAGGAGGTCGGGATGTGTGTGGGGCTGGGGGTAGAGCCTCCTGCTGGCATCTTACCACGTGTGTGTTCTTCTCATTAGTCAAAAGCAGGATTTTTCTTTTTAGAGGAAATTAAGTTCTTCTGTGAAATCGGAATGGTAATGCTCTTTTTCCCCCACATCTTTCATTCCCAGCTCCTTGACCACCTTGGAGGGCTGCCCTCCCTCTTCCCCAGCCCTTAAGCCCTGATAGCCTGTGCCTGCTAGAACCTTCCTCTGAGAGTGAGCAGCTGTGGTGGCATATGCACCCACCCCTTCCCAGGGGCAGCATGGCTGGTCCTGGGAGCCTCCCTGAGCCTAGAGCCATGGGCAGTATTATCTTGGAGATTCCCAGGTCAACAGGGCAGGAGAGGGCCCAGAGGGGAGGGCTGGAGCAGCTAGCTTGAAAGGAGCAAGTCATATTCTGAACTTCAACATGCCAGGCCTGAGTAGAAATGCAAATAGCCTTTTGGAGAAAAACAAGCAGGACCTTATCAAATGAAGTTGGGTAAGCTACCCTCCACCTTGCTGGCCCAAGGTTGTGGTTCATGACGATTTTCCTTTTTGTTTAAGAGTCCATGGTGGGCTCCTAGCTCCTCTGACGTGGAGTCACAGCTCAGTTTTAGCCAGGCTCCCCTGTGCGCCCTCACTAGGGCTTGTCTTTGCTTGAACCTGAATAACCGAATGAGGCTCCTGTAGGGTAGGGATGGAGAATAGGCCTGGGTACCAGCTTATCCTCACTCAGTCCCCCCTACCCACCCATATTTCTGATGAGGTAGGTGACCTGAGGTAACCCCAGGAGCACCGGAGACAGCTTCTGAAACGGGGGCTTTGGGCCAGACGGGCTCTACCTCTAGCACTAGTGTTCTGTGGATAAAGATGGTTCAGTTTTTCCCTTAGAGGGTCCAACCATGACCTGAAAAGATTGGTGGGGCAGTTAGACTGGCTCCCTGCCTCTGCCCTGCCACACTGGTGGGATTCCATCATGCCAGCATGTTCCTGTGATGTATGTCTTGGGCGGTGTGTTCCTGTAATGGATGTCCTGGGTGGGTGGTGAAAGGGCCCAGTGGCTCATGGTCAGGTGCACAGCACAGCTGGACACAGGACTGTTTTGGTTCAGGGGCTGTAGTCCACTTACATACAGTGTCAGCTTAATCTGCTGGGGACAGGAGTCTTGGGGGGGGCCCTTGAGCGGACCAGTTGTGCCTACTGGGGTCAGGCCACCGGAACCCCATCGATGTGGCCTTGGGTGTATTCCTTGGTGGGGGAGGGGCCGCCCTGACACAGTCCAGCTGGGGGCTGAACATTGACTGCAGGCAAGACAAGCAGGTGTGAACAGGCATAGGGGTGTTGGGCGTGCACCCCGGGGCTGGCCTGTGCTGTGCTGGGGTGGGGCTGGGTTTGGAGGTCCAGCTTTGGAGGTGACTGAGTCAGGCATCCATGGGAAGCTGCTGAGTCTGAACTCCCAGTGATGTTACCAAACCTCCTTTGTCCGCTGGCCTGGCTTCCCTGTGGAAAGGGCTATTTTTAGCGCTCTCTCTCTCTCTCTCTTTTTTTTTTGTTTAATGGGCTGTTTCTTTCACTGTCCCTTTGAAGGGCTATTTCAGGAGCAGACATCAGTTTCCTGCTCATTTGGACTTTTGCCACTTGGCTTGAGTTGCAGGAGAGGGTGAAAGGGAGAAGTTCTGAAGCCTGGGACTCTGAGTCACAGTGCCTACTACCCAGTTGTCTGGCCTCCACCCTTCCCTGTGCAGTCCCAGGTTCCCGGGAGGAACATAGGATACTACCCTGGCAGGCTCTTCATGAGGTGCCAGCAGAGGTGGGTGCTGGAGGTGTCCCACAGAGAGACTGGGGTTGCTTCTCAGGAGTTCCTAGCTTCCAGGACCTGGGCCTTCAGTAGGGATGTAGTATACTCACATTAGGGAGGCTGTGAGATGGATGTTTGTTACAAGTTGGAACTGAATGGTGGCTGAGTGTTTTAGTCCAGCTTGTAGCCTGTTCCCTGCACATAGCAAGAGAAAGCAGCACTCGCTGTCCTAACCTGTGCTTGGGCTGCTCTGCTCAATTTGGGGCCAGCTCTTTTGGCCTCCTGTTCTAGACACATTTAGTCAGAGGGGTCCAGGGGTAAGCCAGCCCCAGGATGTTACCCCCTCATCTGTTTCACCATTGAGGAAACTCAGCCTTGAGAACAGAAGAGCCAGGACAAGGGCAGTGGTGAGGAGGATCGGCTGCACCTGCTGAGCAAGAGTTGAGGTTTGGGTCTGATGTCTCGAATTTGAGCTGCAGTTGGTTATGTCATTTAAGAGCTGAGCTGTTCAACCTCTTTCAGAAAGAGGAGTGGTGGCTGCAGCCATGTCTCCACACAGGTGGCCTTGGAGGATGAGACCTTCCCACCACAGACTGTGCCCCAACTGCTCCTTTCTGCAGTGGTTGAGCTCAGACACAACTGGGTGGTATGGGCAGGGGGCTTCTGAAGGCTGGGGTGGGGCGGAGGGACTAGAGGAAGCCTGAGGAGTTAAGGATCTGACCTTGGGGCTGGCTCCCAACCAGAACACGCCCAGGCCTGCCCGGCATCCGAGAGCCAGCACAGCTGAGATGGAGCTATGGACAAGAAACCAGATTCCTGCATAGAGTGTGGCTTATGTTACCAGCCTCTCTGCCTGCTTCTTCCTGTGGCAGATTGGCCTGGAGGCTCTCTGGCCCCATGAAGGGTAAAGTGAGGTGATGTGTCCACAGCCTGAGATCCCAGTGTGGAAAGTTGGTTCCCCGCCAGTCAGCGTAGTCCCTCCACCTCTGCACACCCACAAGTGCAAGAGTGTGCAGAGAGTGTGCAGTGCAGCCGTGGGAAGGAAGGGGAGCCATAGGAGCCGGGCAGGCGTGCAGGAGGAGCTGGAAGTGCACAACTTGGGGACTGTGCTGACCCTGTCCATCAGCTTGGGGGGGCCTCACAGTGACCTGAGACTGGGCAGGCCAGGAGCCCACCAGCCTGCATGGCTGGGGCAGCCCCCCTTCCCTCTGTCGCAAACCAGAGTTCACGTGGGCTCAGCCTGAGACAGCTCAGTGCTTCTATCCCCAGCCTCGTGGGAGGTGGTCACTGCCCAGGGAATGAGCTCTGCAGTCTAGGATAGGCTTTAGTCCTGTGACAGCACTCACTGAAATGGGCAGGAAGGACAGTCGCTCGTCCTCTGGGGTTGCCCTCAGTAAATCTCAAACAGATAATTACCAGGACTCCACATTGCCAAGATACTTGATTTCTCAAGCTTTCCTCATCTTAATTAAAACATGGGTCAGTGACAGGGGAGATCTGGGTTCAGCTCAGGACCCAGGCCCTGCCTGTGCCCAGCCCTGAAGGCATTTGGCTGCAGCCTGAGGAGGGCCTGGGGAGGAAAAGGTCTGGGCTGGGGAGTCAGTGAGGGGGCAGCTTAGAGCTCTGTATGCGGAGCTCTGGGGCAAGTCAGTCTCTTCTGCTAGCCGGACCGCAGGGACTCGGTCTCTGCTGCTCCCTGGTGGGGGTTTATGGGTACCTCAGTTTCCCTGCCTGTGGGTGGGGCCCCTTGGGTACATGACTGCTCTTCTTGGACCTGCTTATCCTCAGCAAGTCCTGTAGTTTACTTGAAGGGTTGTTACTCAAGCCCTGCAGATGGTTCCTGCTGCATGTGTCGTTGGCGGGAGCTGTTTGAACAAAGCACCACAGGCTGGGTGGCCTAAACGTCGGAAGTTTATTGCCTCAGTCTAGAAGCCAGAAGCCCATGACCAAGTCTTCCCCCGATTCTGATAGCCCTTAGTGCTTCTTTGGTGAGCATCATTCCAGTCTCTGCCATAACTTCACTCCTGTGTCTTTACCTGTGTCCAAATTCCCTCATCTTATGTGGATGCTGGTCCTGTTGGATTTAGGGCCTGCTGTGGTGACCTCATCTTGATGACTTCTGCAAAGACTTGTTCCTAAGTAAGGTTCCATCCACAAGTACCCAGGGTCAGGATCACAGTTCAGCCCATGACATTGCACAGTCACATGTGGTTGGTTCCCTGTACACTAGTGGCTCATGCTGTAAAATCAAGTTAGTAACTTGATTAGGGGAGGGCCATGGTCTGCCGGGGGCTCATGGCCTTTCCTGCAGTTTTCCTGTCCACAGAGACCACTCTCCCTCTTATTCAGGGAGAGTTGGTCATCAGCACCATTTGCTGGTGGGGTCAGTGGCACATGGGGGGTGGTTGCTGTAGAGGCAGCATTGTGGTGGGCATTTGGAGGGTCTCCCTCTGACTAGAAAGTCCTGTTGGTTGAGGAAGGGGTGAATTCACTTACTCAGGTAAGGCACTTGCCCCCAAAGGTCATTTTTCCTTGGCCACTCAGTCTCATGCTCCTGATGAAGGTCACAGCCATGATTTATTGAAAAGTCAGTTACTCCTTTGGTAGATTTTTCGAGGGTAAGGTTGGAGCTCTCTGTGCCCAGCAGAGGGAATTGGAGGGGGAGGCTAAGTTAGAGGATATCTGCCTTGGCTGCGGGGCTGGAATAGAGCCCATCTGAGGGGCTCCCTGGAGCTTTTCTCTGAAGTGCTGTAGTGTTCCTGTGGATGGCGGTTCACAGTGTCATGGCAGCCAAAGCCGAAGGGGGTGGGTAACTGTCTGCTTTCCCGCAGGACCACGGCCGCTTTGTCAACTGTGTGCGATTCTCTCTCGACGGGAACAGATTTGCCACAGCCAGTGCTGACGGCCAGGTACGGGCTGGGGCGGGCCTGTGGGTGGCAGTTCCTACCTCTTGGAACTTAGGTGTGTCCTAGGATGTGTTGTCACAGCCCAGTAGACTCATCTCTGCTTTTAAATGGCACTGGAAGCTCAGTGTGACAGCACATGTGTTTCAGAGCCAGTCAGTGGAGAAGTGGCACGCTCACTGCTGAGGGTACTCACACACACGTGACCCACGCATGTTTTTATTTCTTGGAAGATATATATCTATGACGGGAAGTCGGGGGAGAAGGTGTGTGCTCTGGGAGGAAGCAAGGCCCACGATGGAGGGATTTATGCTGTGAGTATGACTCTGTCTCCTTAATGGGGCTGGGGTTCACCCTCTGTGCTCATTCTGAAGTTAGACAGCTGGGACAAGGGACTGAAAGGGCGGAGCTGCAGGGTTGCAGTGAGCTGGCTGGAGAAGCCAGCAGCCAGGATACGAGACCCAGGACCAGGTGTCTTTTCTGGGACACGTCTCACCCCCTCCCTGACTTCTGCCTTGTCCTGCTCAGAAGTGAGAGTGGTAGACAGGTTGCTTTCTGGGGTCTCTTCACACTCTGAAGTTCTCTGGCCTGTGACACGTGGTTTTTATTTGAATAGATTAGTTGGAGTCCTGATAGCACCCATCTGCTTTCTGCTTCTGGAGATAAAACTTCCAAGATTTGGGACGTCAACATGAACTCTGTTGTCAGCACTTTCCCCATGGGCTCCACTGTGCTGGACCAGCAGCTGGGCTGCCTGTGGCAGAAGGACCACCTGCTTAGCATATCCCTGTCTGGGTACATCAACTACCTGGACAAAAACAATCCCAGCAAGCCACTGCGGGTCATCAAGGTGAGGCCTGCTTTGGGGCAGTAGGGAAAGATGAGCTGGCCAGCAAGGACGGGATCTGGAGGGGCCCAGGGGAAGCTGGAGACTATCGCTACTCTTAAGGGCCTCCAAGTAGGATGGTGAGACAGCATGCACATCCTGTTGGCTGCATTCCTCTGCTCAGAAAGTTTCCCATGGGCTCCAGATGTCCATGCCCAGGTCTGCCCTCCTGTCTGTTGGTGGAGGACAGGGAGTGCAGAAAGACTGTGTGTCTGCTGCTGATGGCCTTGTTGCCAACTGCCAGGGGCCAGGTGCTGCAGGAGACCTTGTGGGCTTTTATGGCTGTCACATCCCAGTCCTCCTGCCACACCTGTGTGAGTCACGCAACCTTTGGTGCTGATGCTGGGCTGCAGTGGCGGGGGACTAGCGGTTCTTGGCCCTGGTTATTTGTTGGAACCACTTGGGAGCTCTAAAATGAGCTTGCTACCTGGCCAGTCCCTCTCCGGATGGTCCCAGGGCAGCTGGAGCTGAGCTCCCTGAGCTGAGGACCAGCTTGTTAAGCACCCCAGGCCTCTCATCGGGGACCCCTGTGGACTTCTGAGAGCTGAGTGCTGGTTGGTCCAGCAGGCAGGGTGGGTTCCTGCCGTCCCCGCGAGGCCCACGCTGTGAACAGCAGGCTGGGTCAAATACTGTGCTGGAAAGAGATAGGACAGTAGCTCAGTACCTCTGCTTGGGATGTGGGTGATGTTCCCCATTTCTGCTGTGTCAGTTCCTAGTTCTCCCATCCTGTGGAGAACTGTGTGTACCTTTTTCCGAAGATAAATGCCATATTGTGGCAATACGTGGGATATCACAGAATGCTTGGAAAGTTCCTAGGGAAAAGCCCTGAGCTCAGACTGTGCCAACTGGCAGTCAAGCATGGCTGATAAAGAACAGAGGGAAACTGGTGGGGAAGCCACTTGCCCAGTTCCCTGGGAGCAGTTGTGGAGGAGGGTGAACATCTCCCTCTTGTCGCGGATGTCTGGCTGTAGACGAGTCCTGTCTACAGCCAGGTCTATTGTCCCTGCAGTGGCATTCGGGATGTTGGGGTGTCCTCAGATGGCTCAGGGTGAGGTCTAGATGGGAGAGAGCCAGGGCCCTCAGCAGCCTCTTGCCAGCTCTGAGGCCCCCCAGGCTGCCCCTGGTGGCTGCTGTGCTCCATGCGAGTGGCCGCACAGTGTCCTCCCTTAGGACACCATGAGATTGGCTGGTGCATCAGTGTTCTGCACAGATTGAGTGCATGACTCAGATCCATGTCTGGGCCCACGGGATTAGTTAGGTGTCTTGGAGGGAAGGGCGTGAAGGGTGGGGCTCTGTCCGGCATCAGGCACTGGGGAGGCTGGTGGTGGCTTGGGAGTGTATGTTCAGGCAACTAGTTCTGAGGGCTTTGGTGCACCTGCACTGAGTGTGCAGAGGGGCTTCTTTCCCTTCCCTCACCCAGGGGCCCATTGGGCAGAAGCCGGCTGACAGAGAGTCAGGGCCTTGTGTCCTCAGCCCGCATTTCCCCTCCACAGGGTCACAGTAAATCAATCCAGTGTCTGACGGTGCACAAAAACGGCGGCAGGTCCTACATCTACTCTGGGAGCCATGACGGACACATCAATATCCTTTGATGCATAGAACTGGCTCCAGAGCTGCTGGCAGGAGAGGGGACTTTCTTATTCCTATAGTGCCAGAGGCCAGGTCAACCATGTGGCTCTAGCCACAGCTGCATACCCCTGACCAGCGTGGCTTCAGGTGTGTCATGTCTGCCCATGAGGCCCAGCAGCTCCACACCTCTTGGTTCACCTGTCTGAACTTGGGCTGCTTCCCTTCTTGGAAGTGATAGTTAGTGCCACCCTCGTCTTAGGGGAGGCATTGGTTCTTTGAATTCAGAAGGATTTGGGCACCCTTTAGTAGAGTTCCCTTGCTTTAAAAATGGGAAAACTAAAACCATTCCCAAGGTCACATAGCTTGTCATCATCAGAGCTGGGACTGGAGTTCCTGGGATGAGGTTCCCTGGAGATGGGTGTGACCCAGCAAGCCCCCATCTGGGGTTTCTATAAGTGATGCCTCTGGTTTCTCCCTAATCTGAGTGTTTCTGTCGTGTTCTCCTGTAGGGCACATAAAGAGTGAGGTAGGAGAGGGCTTCAACCTGCTAGAGGCTGTCACAGTTGGTGGGAGAAAAGGCCCCAGGATTTGCCTGCTGGAGCTGAGCAGTCTCCACACACACGTCATCTCCTCGAGGCCCCTGAGGTCTGCCCCTTGCTGGTCCTGACTGAGTGCTAGTGTAGTGAACACAGCTCCAGACAGCTCCTTCCACAGTGGAACAAGCTGCTAGCTCCCTAGAGGGGACAGAAACCTGCATTTGAAATGAAAGTCTGTCCCTGTGCTACAGTGTACTGAGCACCTAGGCTCAGCATCCACAGACCTCCCTAAGGGTGCAGCTGCCCAGGGTCTCGGCTGGAGGACATGTAGCAGGTGTAGCAGCCTCCTGCTCATGGCCGTGTACTTAGTAGCAGCTTATAGAAAATCCGAAGTGGGCGCTGACTCAGTCACTCCAGACTCCAGTGAGAATGGACTCCTCCCAGGCTGTGTGCTCTGAGGACAGTGCTCACTGCTGCAGGTCAGTTGGCTGTGGGCTCTGGTAACTTAGCCATGTGTGACACTGTTACAGGAGACTTAGTGCAACTGTTTCTGATTTGGCACATGGAGTTTAAAGTGGCCCGTGGACGCAGTGGGGCCATCTGGCTGGCTTAACCACTCATCTGATTTTCCAGATGTGGACATTCTGAAGCAGCCCCTGAGGCCCAGTGCCCCCCTCAACTGGCTGGGATTTCTGGGCTGCTGGGGACTAGGGCTGGATTGGCCTCCTACGGGAACAGATACTACAGTCCTGGAGGCCGGGCTTTTTCTTAACCCTCACCCCACATTACTGGGACTCAGAGACAGGGGAAAACGACTCCTTTGCTGGGAAAGGCCACACGAATCAGGTGTCCAGAATGACTGTGGACGAATCTGGGCAGCTGGTCAGCTGCAGCATGGATGACACCGTGCGGTACACGAACCTCATGCTGCGTGACTACAGGTGAGAGCTGAACTGCAGACCCCACGGAGGCCTGTGCGGGCAGCAGCGACTGTGCTGGTCGTGTCTCACTGCTCATCACATTTCTTTCCCTGAGCATTATCCACCTTTTGTCAGGCCCTGAACCACATGCTGAGCTGCAGACTCCAGGTGACATGGGTCATGCTTTGACCTATACAGATGACCAGGTGTAGACTATGCTGGCAGTAGGGGGGACAGCCCTGTCCTTCAGGTACAGTGTAGTGTGCCTCAGAGCGTTTGAAGGTCAGAGCAGGCACTGAAAGGTGCCTGGCACAGGACAGGTGCTTGGAATGAGGGTGCATCCTCCTGCTGCCCAGGGGTGAAGCAGGCACATGGCTGATGAGCTGTCACTGGAGCTAGGAGAACAGCTGTTCTGAGTGGTCAGAGCTCTGAGTGTAGGGGACGGGGGGAGAGAGGGGTATGTGTTCCTGGTCTCTTAGAGGTTTTTAATCTGCCACTGTCCCCAGAATGGCCACTCATGTGTAGACGCCAGCAGGACCTCTTATCTTGCCTGGGGCAGGTCTTCCCTGGGAGACCCAGGCCCCAGGGTGTGTCATCTTTGGGAGGATCGCATAGGCTGGCACCCATCATGATAGACAGGTGGTGCTTGTGGGACAGGCCCCACTCGCCTGACTGGCCCAGCATCTTGAGAGTCAGTTGAGCCTCCCAGGAAGTTGCAGAGGACCCAGGAGTAGTCCTCTTTCTACTGCCTGTGGCCATCCTGCTCTTAACGTGTCCCTATGAAGGTCTTCCCTGACCACATCGCCATGCTCTTATGTACCCAGCCCCCAGGGAGACTTGGGGACTCTTAAGGTTGGCCCAGTTACATAGACGTTTCCTTGACTTAAAGTTTTCAAGAAGGTTCTGTGCATGTACTGATTTTATTAGGATGAATTTTGATAGCATTAGGCAAGGCAAAAGATAACACATGATTTTTACCAGTTAAAGGTAATAAATTCTTAAAAAGTCAGCCCTTCCCCCCCCCCAGTTGGGTGAGGTGGCTCATGCCTGTAATCCTGCCACTCCAGGAGGCCGAGGTGGGTGTATCACTTGGGCTCAGGAATTGGAGACCAGCCTGAGCCAGAGCAAGACCCTATCTCTAAAAAACAGCTTGAGTGTTGTGGCAGGCACCTATAGTGCCAGCTACTTGGAAGGCTAAGGCAAGAGGATTGCTTGAGCCCAAGAGTTGCTGTGACCTGTAATGCCACAGTACCCTACCAGGGGCAAGAAAGCGAGACTGTTATCTTAAAAAAAAAAAAAAACCCTGCAGGGGGAAGCAGAACTCAATTCTTGTGTGCCTAGGAAATTCCCCATGTCTTTTGCCGACATGTAGGTGTAAAAGCCACACTGGGCAGAACAGTGGGGGTGGGTGTCTGTCACAGATGCACAGGGTGGAAGCTGCCCTTCACCACCGCTCCCCGTGCTCTCCCACACCCAGCCCCCACCACTGCTCTCCCCCTCATACATTAGCCATTTCCTCCTTCAGTGAAGTTACAGTAGAATTCCCTTCTCAATAGCTGAATTGCCCTGGTTTTGCAGTGAGTAGGTGTGAGTGCCCACGCTGAGCTGCTGACATGCTGAAGTAATGTGTTTCCCCTTCTCTCCAACAGTGGACAAGGAGTCGTGAAGCTGGACGTTCAGCCGAAATGTGTTGCTGTCGGCCCTGGGGGCTACACTGTGGTCGTGTGCATCGGGCAGGTTAGTTTGAAACTGGACGCCTTTATGCAATCAGACGGAGTCTATGGCTGTTCACTGCCAAGTTTCTGAACCCCTCTCGTGATTGGCAGCTGCTCCAGCCACCATCTGTGCCGTATGGTCCCTCCTGCCACACAGACAGATGAGTTCTGGACCAGGGTTTGGATTTGTCTGAGTAGCAGATCTCACTATGTGCCCATTGCCCCTAGAGCTGCAAGAGACTCTCCTGAAGTGAGTCTGTCTTGGTTCATGCTCAGGTCCCAGCCCTGCTGAACTAGAGTGTGCGACTTGAGGCATGAACCTTGCCCTCTCTGAGCTTCAATGTTCTCGTCTCCAACAGACTCACACTGTCTTAAGTTCCTCTCACAAATTGGGAGGGTGTGTTCAGAGCAGTCTGCAGGGTTCCCGGAGCATTCCCACACAGGGTGCCACCCGGGCCAGAATGGGGTGTAGTTTTTCTGACTTCATAGTCTGAGTTCTCATCCACAAAGGGAGGTCACCTGCACGCCTTTACTTTTGGAATTTCTGGAACAAAGCGCTCTCAACTGAGATCCAAACCTGACCCACTTTTTAGAGAACTCTGCTCTGTGGCAAACATCCGTCCGTGGACCTGGACATCCCAGCATGTCAGCTGGGGAAGGCGGGTGCACTGGAGTCCCTGTTGGCACATGTGACAAGCCCTGCTAAAGATAGATGCCATTCGGGATCCTCCTGCCCCTGCTCAGTCCTGTGAACTTAACTGCTGTGTGTCCTAGATAACAAGAGCTCCCTGCCAAGCAATTACTGTAGACAGCTTGGCTGGCCAGAGAGGCACAAAGGAATGCACACACAGGGGCCTTAGGGTATGGGAGCAAGGCCAGAAACAGGGTTCTGGAAGGTTGGCAGCGGTTCCTCTCCACACCATCAGGCTCCTCTAGCCTTGGTGTCTGCACCTAGCCTCTGGACCTCTGTATACTGTGGACCTCAAGCAGAATTCCATGTCTCAGGTCTAAAGTTGCTGTCAGGAGAAGTTGTCCCTGCCCTGAGAGTCACACCAGGACCCTCAGGTAGGGCTCTGCTGGTACTGCCACTGGGAGGTCAGTGAGTCCCTGGTGCTGCATCGTGCCAGGGGACGGGTCTGTGAAGTCCCAGGCACCCTGGAATGCGCATGTGTGTGCATTTTCTGTGCTCTGCTGTTGCTCACCTGGCCCTATGGGGGCATCTGTCACCCCCATTCCAGGTGAGGGTATTCTGCACAGCTCCCGATTACCCAGGGGCCATGGAGTGCTGAATGGGGCCTGGGATTTTAGATCAGGAAGCTCCACAGTGGGTTCAGGCTATGGAAGAGAAGCAGCTTTGGTGCCAGGCAGTGGGCAGCTGTCTTCCAGCCACTCCCCATCCGCAGGGTTGGTCAGCTCGGGTGGGGAGCAAGGTGCCTCCTGGATGAGGCAGTCCCAGCCTCACACTCTCTCTATCACCCGGGTGCCTGCACTATCCACAGGCTGTCACGTACACACTGATGACCAGGAGCTCTTTCTTGTGGCCTGAGAAGCCAGCACCTGGCATGGGTCATGTCATCATTATGTCCACTGTTGCTTGAGAGTCATTTCCCACTATTGAGCAGAGTCTGTGTATCGTGCTCCTGGTGTGATGGGAGGAACTCAGTGCGGTCACTTTCCAGGAAGTCAGTGCTATAGCAGGAGCTGTGGTGATGATGAGGATGGTGACAGTAGTGTTTATTGAGGTTCTCACTGTCCAGAACCTACCTGTCACAGCCCTGCCCAGCTGGTGTAGCTCAGAGGCCGAGGCTGAGCCTAGGGGTGAGTGGCTTGAAGCTCCACTGGCCTATGACAAGTTTAGGGCCTCACTGCTCTGACTGTCCGCCGTGTGCCCATCTGCAGGTTGTCCTGCTGAAGGATCAGAAGAAGTGCTTCAGCATCGACAGCCCTGGCTATGAGCCTGAAGTTGTGGCGGTGCACCCTGGCGGAGAAACAGTAGCTGTTGGGGGCACGGTGAGGCCCTTTCCCTTCCCTACACCCTCTGCCCTTGTATGTGGCTATGATTTGGGGACAATCTGGGGTAGAGGAGCCCAGTGTGCAGCTCAGTTGCCTCCCACTGCCCAGAGTAGGGCCTTGCCCTGGCTGGCTGGCTGGCCGCAGGCTCTCAGAAGCTGGGGCAGAGGTGTGCCAGCCCTCCTGTCCTCAGGAGCACCGGGTCAGGCAGGGGCTGGGAGTGAGCCCTGGCGAGGGTCTGCACTGCAGTCCTTATTGCTGGACCATCAGTGAGCATTTTCCTTGTACCAACCACTGGCTGAGCCAGGTGTGGTGGCTGAGGCACCCCCAGTCTCAGGACCCCAAGTGCCCTGCCCCAGGCAGTGAGGTGGAGAGCACCAGGGAGGGTGTGTCTTGCCCCATGTCAGCCTTGTGAGGTCCTGGGGATAAGAGAGGGCAGCATATCAGGAAGGGAAGTGGAAGGGCAGTGGAGCTCCCAGGTTGTGGAGGAGAGGGGTCTTCCCCTTCAGGGTGCAGTGCTCTCCCTGCAGTTGTCCTTGAGTTCTGCCTCTTGTGTCAGCCACAGTGTGATTCCCACGCCCTGTGATAGGCAGGGCTTGCATGTGCAGGGTGCTGCCCTCTGCCAGGCTGAGTCCTGAGGGCTTTACAGAGGACTCACTTCCTCCTCCCTTTCTCACGGGAGCTGAGCTCTCCCACAGACAAAGCAGTGCCCATCTCTGTTGGAGGTTCACCTGCCCATGTCCACACAGAGCTGGGCCTGGCAGCCAGCCCAGGCACATGGCAGCTTCCTCCACCAGCCTGGGGAGTTTGGGAGGCCAGCTGTGCCCCGAGGTGCCGATGGCTTTTCTCACGGAGCTGCTCAGGGGCTTTCAGGGGTGTGTTCACAGGAGGGGTTGTGCCCAATGCCAGGCACATGGGATGTGCACAATGGCATTGGCTCTGCAGCATTTGCTCTGGGTGCCCACTAGGCAAGCCCCTCCTGTCTCGCTCCCCTTGGTAGGATGCAGGTAGAGGACACGGTGGGTTAGCTGGGCAGTGCCCACCAAGCAGGCTCCTCCTGTCTCACTCACCTGTGGTAGGGTGCGGGTAGAAGATGCGGTGGGTCGGCTGGGCAGTGCACTGGTCAGCCTCACCATGGCCCCTCCTGGCCCCACTTCCACCTCCCAGAGTGGGCTTAACTGTGTAGCACCTGTATGGCCTTCATCCGGGGTGGGAGGTAAAGAGAAGGGGAACCAAGGTGGCTCCTCCTGAGGCCTGTTAGCCCTTCAGTTACAGCTGGTGTTTGTGCTCATCACTGCTGGTGTCACCGTCCTCAGTGGTCTTAGGACAAGCAGCTCTGTAATCTCTGCTTAGCACACATGCATTTTCTTTGGTCAGTTAGGTGGCCATAGCATCTTGTGTCCTGTGGCTGCACTCTCAGTCCTGGCCCCTCCCCAGGAGGATCTCCTCCCTTGCCCCAGCCAGTCTTCCCCCTGGACTCAGGTCAGCAGTGCCACCACCTCCTCTTCTGCTTGGTGCTGCCCCCAGGCTGTGTGGTCCTCCTTTCTGGGTCCTTCTCACATGTGTTCTTGGGTGACACTGTCCCTAGAGGCTGTGTGGCCTGCCAGCAGCCCTGGGGACTTCTGGGCCTGTCACCTCTCTCTTTGACCTCACTATCCTGGCCCACCTGCCTCCTCAGCCTCCCTGTGGTGTGTTCATCTTCTTGGAGAGGGACATAGCCGGGTCCTGGGTGGGGTGATGGCTGCTCTGCATCTGGTCCTTTTTCCCCCTGCAGTGCCACATTGCCAGGTCTTCCCTGTTAGACCTCAAATCTTTTTCCCCTAACAAGAAATTGCCCAGCTCGCAGCTTGAGGCATCAACAGTTCCCACTTGCCCCAGCTGTCTTCCAGCCCCTGTCCTATGCAGTGCCCAGGCCGTAGGTATTAGGCTTTGTTTACTTTGTTTAATGGTAAGGAGCATTCCAGGCCAGTGGTGTCCCCTTCTTCACCTGATGTCAGGCGTTCGGTGGCTTTCCTGTGATTTCCTCTGCACACCCAGGGTTGCCTGGGCCATCTGTGAACACAGCTGTCTTTCCTATGAGTGCTTTCCTGGTGGGATAGGCAGTTTCCCCCATGTAGGACCATGGGCCCTAACTCCTATACCATGTAGGCAGTAAGAGGGCCCAAGAAATGATGTGTCTTGTCCTTGCATGTGACTTCAAAGGACTGCTCAGAGACCTGGTGTGTCTGTGAATGTCCCTAGATACCAAGGGAGCCCGGCCCGGGCTGGAATTCAACTGTCCTCTTCCTGCTATTGCAGTGAGGGCAGGAGACCTCACTGGTGTTTTGGGGACACTCAAGCTCGGCTCTTCAGGAGGGCAGGCTGGTCAGTGGATTTGCCTTCTGGGAAGCCCAGGGCTGTCTCAGGAGGGGTTGCAGAGACTGGCCATGGTCTGGTGGTCAAGAGGTTCTGGAACAGCAAAGGGGAGGCCACTGTGTCCCTATGGGATCTTGACAGACAGTGACTGCCCGACTGCGGCTTCGGCTAGCCTGTCTGCCCACTCCCACCAGCCACTGCTGGGAGCTCTTGGGGCCAGGGTTGGGCAAGATTGCATTTGTGAGGGCTGGGTGGAGTCTGGTGATTGTTGTGGGAACGAAAGACCCCCCCACCCACCCACCCAGGGCCGATGGGGACAGCTATGGGTAAGGAGCCAGTATGCCCTGTCCATGGCAGCAGTGCCTGAGCATGGCAGGGTAATGGACAGCAGCTCGAGGCAGGCAGGTAGATGGGGTTCTCCCTGACAGCTGGGCCATAGGGAACCCTGCCCAGGTGCTAAGGTGGGCAAAGGTGGTTTGAGGTGGGTAAACAGATAGGGCCCTCACTAGAGAGCTATGTGTATGCAGGTCTTTACTCTTGAGTTTGGCCTATAAACACCTATGCTCCAACTTCTGGGGGCATTTGTGAAAAGTCCGGGCTTTGAGCATCCAGACTTGCAGGGTCAGAATTGGGGGAGACCTGAGGTGGGATTTTAACAGCTTCCCAGGTGGTTGTGCCCACCATGGTAAGAGAGCCATGAGATCTGTGGGAGGGAAGGGCAGGGCTGTGAGGGGGCAACGGGCAGGGGAAAAGTGCCTTCTCTCAATAGGACCCTGACTCCCCCCTTCAAAAGTGGGCAGGGGAGGGGAGTACGGGGTATGCATGTAGTTTGGGAGAGCCCTACCTGCTTGCTGTCCCTGCATGTAGGATGGCAATGTCCGCCTGTACACCATCCTGGGCACCACACTGAAGGATGAGAACAAGATCCTGGAGGCCAAGGGTCCCGTGACAGATGTGGCCTACTCCCACGATGGCGCCTTCCTTGCTGTGTGCGATGCCAGCAAGGTGGTCACGGTGTTCAGCGTTGCGGATGGCTACTCGGTGAGCAGGCAGTGGGAGGGTCTCTGTGCTCGGTGACCTTGAGCAGCTGCACCTTTCTGAGTATTGTTTCTTTATGTCTGAGTAGCAGGCACCTTGTGGGATCAAGGAGCCAGTGAGCGCATTAGGGCCCCTGGCCTAGACCTCACCTGCTTCTCTCTGTTTTCACCCAAAACTAGGAAAACAATGTTTTTTATGGTCACCACGCAAAAATCGTCTGCCTCGCCTGGTCACCAGACAATGAACACTTTGCCTCTGGTGGCATGGATATGATGGTGTACGTCTGGACCCTGAGCGACCCAGAAACTAGAGTCAAGATCCAAGGTGACTCTGGCCACCAGGCCCTGGCAGGGAATATTCATGGGCCAGGGCTCTGCCAGTCATTCTCTGGCTGCTGTCTCAGGGCGGAGTATCACTAGAGAGGTGACTTGGTGGGGCAGGGGCCATGCCCAGGGCCTCAGGGTACCGTGTTCCCTGTGCGGGTACCTGAGCTGTGTGGGGCCTGCACTCTGGACAGCTTTCCCTCCCAACCCGGCCTCAGTTCCAGCCCAGGACCAGGTTCTCTCAGTCCCTGAGATGGTGGTGTCCAATAGAGGATAGGGGAGCCACATGGAAATGTTAAGTTTTCCTAGTTGCCACATTTAGAAAGGAAGCAGGTGAAGTTATTCTTTACTTGACATACTGTTTCTCCCTGTGGAGGAACTTAACTGCCATGCCCTCCCATCCCCAGCACCACCAGGCTTCCATATGTGCTTTTGTCCCCTGGTCCTTTTCTGTACAAAGGTAGCCTTTTGTATTAAACATAAAATAAGCCTGAGCCCACCCGCAGAGCCTGTCCCCCAGCTGCAGGCCAAGGGGAGCCACTGGGCTGTGTCCTGTCCTCAGCATCCTAGGCAGGTGGGCAGAGAGCAGGCAAGGACAGAAGAGTCATAAAGCAGATGTCACTGGCCGTTCTGGTCTGTAAGAAAATAGACATCCTTCAGTAAGACTCATAAAAGTTCATGAATGAAGTGAATCAAAGAAAAAGTATAGCAAGAGCCAGTCAGGTAGAGTGGGGGCTGGGAGGGGTCAGCGTCTGTGCCTCATGCTCACAGGTTTGGCAAACACAAGCTGACCTCAGCAGTAGGTGCTGCTGTGCTGGGGCTGAGGCTTCCCTGTCCGGTGGGGTGGCATACCTACAGGCTGGAGGCCACCCTTTGTTTGAGGGAGTGGAGAACTGGTGGAAATCCCCCCCTCATGGAGTGAGGAGCCTCCCTGGGCTCATTGGGAAGGACCAGCTGGCCACAGGGGACTTCGGATGCAGGCAGTGTCTGCGTCTGGAATCTGGTCCCCTTACTTAGGTCAGACAAGTCCCCCAGCCCTGTGCTTCTTAGTTTTTCCTCCTGCATATTATTACTTTGATATGTAAAAGGAAATAGATGTTTTTTTACCTGCTTGAGGGAGGGGATATGTTGGTTCAGGGCTTGGAGAGAGAGGGAACGACTGGGTTGCTGCGCTCCTTCTCTTGCACCTCACAGCATCAGCAGTGCTGAAGCCAGGGGCCCCTGCTCCCATGGAGCTTTCATCCTAGGCTCCTGGAATGGGGAAAGGGGACCTGATTAACAATGATTCTCGGGGTTTGGGGGAACCCTTTTGATGATTTGGGTGCAGGTAGTTTCATCTTCCTAGTCCAGATATGTGTAGAACTCGAGAAGTCTCGATTTCCTTACATCGTTCCCTTTCTTTCCAGATGCACACCGGCTACACCATGTCAGCAGCCTGGCATGGCTGGACGAGCACACGCTGGTCACAACCTCCCACGACGCCTCTGTCAAGGAGTGGACAGTCACCTACTGAGCAGCCCACCCCGGATGGACCGAATCAGGGACTAGAGTTTAACTGCAGTGGAACACATCATTTCTCTATTTCTGTAATGCGTCCCCTGCCCCCGCCCCACCGCAGGAGGGAGGAGGGCCTTAGCGATAACTCTCACCTCTCTCCAGGATGTCCATGTCTGTACACGGCCTTCTGAAAGCTTTAGACAGTAACAGTTTGCACATGAAAAATAAAGCAAGCACTTAAACAGTGTGAGGAACGTAACTAAAACCCACAGCCCAACCAAGCCTTGAGAACGCAAAACATTCCAGAGGCAACAGCCTCAAAAGCACACAGAGACCCCCCAAACCTGCAGCTCTTGCTGTCTGTCAAGGGAGGTTGTACAGGTGCAACCCATAGGCCCCTCTTCCTCCCTGCAGAACATTTCTGCACACATGAGAAGAGGGCATGCTCCTTGCAGTTCAGTGAAGCCGGAATTCTGTGTAGAGCAGGTGTCTGTCCCCTGTAGTGTGTGTGGGTCTCCACGTGGCTGCCTCCAGGGTGCTGCTTGGAGCAGGTGGAGACCCAGAGTCCTTGGTTGCGTTTCATCGTCAGATTTTGTGCTTGATTTTACAAATGGAGTTGTGGGATTTTTATAAATGTACTTTCCTGTTGCCTGTCTGTTTACAGCTAGTGCAGCCCTGGCACTGTGTCTGGGCTTCTAGAGCCCTTGTGTGCCAGACTGAGGTGTCCTGATCACCCTTGTCACCATCAGGCTTTGATGTTTTCTTGTCTTTCTCTCTCTGCTCCCAAGAGCAAAGATTAATTTAAGGGCAAAGACGAAGTCACTGTAAACTAATCTGTTATTGTTTTACCTTCCTTTTCTTTTTCAGTGCAGAAATTAAAAATATAAAGCACCGTGATTTGGAGTATTTTTGCATGTGTCGGAATCACTGGTAAATGTTGGCTGAGAACAATCCCTCCCCCTTGCACTTGTGAAAACACTTGGAGCGCTTTAAGAGATTAGACTGAGAGATAATTAAATATCTTTTCTCTTCATTGTGGATCCCTGACTTTGTATGATGGGGGCATTTCGGGAGGTGGGGAGCCCTCTGCACTGGACCCTTGTGGTTTCAGGTGTCTATCCAGCCTGCAACCTCAGGGGAAATGTTGAAGAACCTGGATCTCATGGTGCGCCCCCTGGTGGGAGGAAGGTCCCCAGACTGGCTGGAACTCCCAGCCCCTACTCCGTCCCTACCACCGGTGGCCTCAATGTGTGGCCTAGGCTGCATCCCTGCCTTCTTTGTGCCTGAGTTCCTTCATTTGTAAACTGATAAGGTTGAGCCAGGTGATGTGGGGGCTCCATCTAATGGTCACGCTGTTGGGAGTTTGTGACCTGTAGATGTGGAATAACGTGGGTTTCAATGTTGAAAACTAAATTCCCAAGCATCCAAGTTAATTGCAAAGCGAAAGGGACTGTTCTTGGGTGGACAAACACTTCATGAAGTCGTCTCTGACTTTGCAACCCTTTTAATTAGGGGAACTTCTAAACGTCTTTACATTGCTTCCAAAGTTCATGTCTACAGAGGGAGCTACAAAAGTCAGAAAGATAGAATTAAATGTTAGTCTATAATATCTAAAGCTGGGGCTGCGGCAGAATGCAACCCAGGAGTACACTCTGTTCCGGCGCGGGTTTGGGACAGGCAGTTTCCACAGTAATGTTCAGTGGGCGGTGCAGGAAACCAGTAGCAGTTGAAAGTCAATTCTGTTGCTTACCTTGTCTTTATAATAGTCTCAACTAAAAGTATCAAAGTTTTGAGTTTTTAACAAAGGAACCAAAAGAGTATAAGAAAATAAGGAACAATTTAGTCACACAACCATAAGTGTTTCTAAGAGTGACAAAAAAGAATGAAAGTTTTACATTTAATGATATATTTTAACATCTGCATCGAAGTTATGGGTAAGAGCCACCAGTCACAATTTTTTATTTTTTGAGACAGTCTTACTTTGTCACTCCTGATAGAGTGCCGTGGCGTCAGCTCACAGTAACCTCAAACTCGAGCTCAAGTGATTTCTCTTGCTTCAGCCTCCCAAGTAGCTGGATCACAGGTGCCCGGCTATTTTTAGAGACGTCTTACTCTAGCCAGTCACAAAATTTAAACAAATAGCACCAAAGCTTTCACCTGTACTAGATCAAAGAATACATAAGTAGGTTTGATACTTTGCGTAATTTTTCTTTAAAGTATTTTTTTTTGTGGAAATTACATGCCTACACACAGAAGTTTTCAAAATACATGATTAAAAACTAAATAACAGAATAACGTATCTAGAGTGGCCCCATTCATGAAAAAAGACAGCAGGCTAAGAATTTAAAAGCAAAGCTTTGAGGTTTAGGAGACCCATATTAAGGGGGGGAGGTGCCTCTACACTCAACAAAATTAGAGGTTTTTTATAAAAGAGCTGTGCCTGGGGATCCCCACCCATTCCAGGGAGAGCAAGCAGGAAACAGATGGTCTGTTCAAGCCAGCAGTTTGGTTGGTGGTGTGTGGTGACAAGCCTAAGCACTGAGGCAGCCACTGTTTGGGGGAGGGGAGAAGCTGACTTCGTAGGAGTGAGGCATCAGGGCCTTCCCTCCCTGCCCCATTCAAGGAAGGGGTGATTTCTCTGTGCACACCAACTACATTTTGCAGACCCACTTTTGCTACCTGGGACAGTTGTAAGGATTCCAGGAACTTGTTGGGCTGTATTGGAGCCATGCATTGGTCTGAAATCAATTAGCAACATCTGGCAAGAATCGCCACTTTTGGAAGAGAGGGTCACAGGCCCCATCTATTGTGCTCACTGACAGCTTAGGACAGGGCAGACAGTGCTGCCTTCGCCCTGGAGGAGGCAGTGTGTGGCAGGAGAGCCAGACCAAGTTAGGCTTGAGTTCCCTTTCCAGCTCTGACACCTTGACCTCTGTTGGCAAGTTGAAGCTCAGCTGGAAGACTGTTAGCTCCTGTGGGCTTCTATGGGAATATGTGACAAAAGGTAATTCCATTAGAACACCTTTTAAAAATCAGATGACATGAATTCGAACATTTGATTAAGTTTTTAGAAGTGTGCATCTGTGTGTGCGCACATGCAAATTGCATATAAGGGTGTGCTGGAATTGGATCCCTGCCACAAAGGAAGTTTTCATAGTTCCTGCTAACCACTGCATTCCCGTGCGTGGGTTGATCACCACACTGACAATCATGACAGTTGGACATAAAAATATTTCTCCAAGTTGTTGCTGTATTAGAAAAAGCCTCTCGGGTGGCACCTGTGGCTCAGTGGGTAGGGCGCCGGCTCCATATACTGAGGGTGGTGGGTTCAAACCTGGCCCTGGCCAAACTGCAACCAAAAAATAGCCGGGTGTTGTGGCAGGCGCCTGTAGTCCCAGTTACTTAGGAGGCTAAGGAAAGAATCGCCTAAGCCAAGGAGTTGAAGGTGGTTGTGAGCTTTGTGATGTCATGGCACTCCACGAAGGGTGATAAAGTGGACTGTCTCTAAATAAAAAAACGAAAGAAAGAAAGAAAAAGCCTCTTTCTGCTCAGCGTTATGTGGATTGCTATGGTGTACAACTGTGTGTGTCTGAGCCTTGGGCGTCCTGCCTGGCTTCAGAGAACTGGGAGCACCTTTGTGATGGAAACCAGAGCAATGTGACACTCTTGACACCTGGAAATGCTTGAAGGTGCCCAAGAGTTTTGAAAACCAAGAAAAACATCTAAGCATTTATTGACGTATATAAGGTTACCATTCCACACTTTTTTTCTTTTTTGAGACAGTCTCGCTTTGTCACTCTTGATTGAGTGCTCACAGCAACCTCAAACTCTTGGGCTCAAGAGATTCTCTTGCCTCAGCCTCCCGACTATAGGCACCTGCCACAACACCTGGCTATTTTTAGAGATGGGGTCTTGCTCTTGTTCAGGCTGGTCTCGAACTTTGTGAGCTCAGGCAATCCACCCACCACAGCCTCCCAGAGTGCTAGGATCACAGTTGTGAGCCACCATGCCTGGCCAACCATTGCACGTTAAGAAAAACATTTTGCAGTCAGATGCAGTTGCTCAAGCCTGTAATCTCAAAACACATTAGGAGGCCAAAGCATGAGGATCGTTTGAAGCCAGGAGCCAGAGATCAGCCTGAGCAGCATAGCAAAACTCCATCTCTACTAAAAATAAAGAAACCAGCTGGTATGCTGGTGAGCACCTCTAGTTCCAGCTACTTAGGAGGCTGAGGCAGAAGGATCACTTAATCCTGGGAGTTTGAGGTTGCTGTGAGCTATGATGCCACTGAAATGTAGTATGGGTAAAATAAAGTCAAATGTAAAATAATAAAATTCCAAAACAAAAAAATATAGAGTGGCATTGCTTTACAATGTGGAAGAGCTCTTTAATGTCTGGCTTCCCATTCAGTCTAGGCAATACATTGTTTTAATTGAATTACATGAAGAAAATCTGGTCTTACACATGCACAGAAGGGGGACATGTATTTGAATAGCATTTTCATAGAATTGTGGATTTTTACTTTTGTAACTACTGTTATACCCTGTTGTAACCCAGCCCTCTTTCCCCTGTCCACTCCTGCCCCCCCCCCCTCCAGCCCATTTCCCTCCTCCTCCCTTCTCCCCCAGAGTCAACTCGGGAACAAAGCAAGTCCCTCCTCCCCCCATGGTGGCTGAAAATAGTGCTTCCCAGCCACATTCCCAGGCCCCCTGCTCCCCCCTAGGGTTGCCAAGAACAAGCTTCAGGTACAAGGAAGAAAAGTCCCAAGTTTCACAAAACCCCCAAGTTCTCAGTAGATGAACAATGGTGAAAAACTCAGGGAGACTTGATTAATTACTGTTGCATAACCATAACCATTATGATATGAGATGTATCCATTGTCAACTAAAACTGTATTAATTATTGTTCCATTGCTGTATCCATGACTACCTGAGTTGTAACCCCCCCCTTAACCAGCAACATTTCACTTCTGTAATATACTTGCACAAAGCCTATAAAAGGCAACTCACCCTCCCACTTGGGCTGCTGACTGTCTCTTGGAGCAGCAGCCCCTGCAGCAGGTAAAATAAATTACCAATTAATTAACCTAAGTGGGGGTCCGACTATTTTTCCAGGTCTCCAAAGTTATTTCACCCAAACAAGTGGAATAGAGAAATGCCAGCACACTGAGTCCAAATTAATCAGGGGTCCTTTATTGAGTGGCCAGGCTCAGAGCCGGCTCACACCTCAAAGTCTCTCACCCCTAGAAGAAGGGATGGAAACCTTTTATAAGGGGTTTTTGTTAGGGAAGAGGGAATCCTTAATCTGAATTTCATTAGAGCCAACACTTTGTAAGGGGAGTCTTTATAAGGGGAAGCTGGGGTTTTGCAGTTATTACTGAACTCTTTCTGTTGAGTTTCCTGTCTTTTGGGGGAATGTTGAAAACCCTTAGCAAGATGGAGTTGGGGCATAACACTACCACAACTCAAGTGAAAAATTTTTTAAAGGTTCACAGCATTGTGGAATCTGAAACCATATCAATAAACTTTTTGCCCTCTGTTAAAATCCACTTCGAAGGCACTTTTTTCCATGCATAAATTTGTAGCATTTTTTTAATTATTAGAAAAATAGGGGGTGGTGCCTGTGGCTCAGTGAGTAGGGTGCTGGCCCCATATACCCAGAGTGGTGAGTTCGAGCCTGGTCCTGGCCAAACTGCAATAAAAAATAGCCAGGCATTGTGGCAGGCACCTGTGGTCCCAGCTACTTGGGAGGCTTAGGCAAGAGAATAGCCTAAGCCCAAGAGCTGGAGGTTGCTGCGAGCTGCGACACCACAGCACTCTATCAAATGCAGCAAAGTAAGACTGTTTCTTAAAAAAAAAAAAAAGAAAAGAAAAGAAAAATAGGGGTTCATTGAGTTATGCAGCTCTTTCAAATGTGGACACATTTCACAGAGTAGTAAAGAGTCATATTTTTTTCAAGTTACCACTAATCTCAGCATAAATGTCATTCCATATCCTTGGGGGTATCTGTCCCATGAGGCCTTCCCAGAACTACCGTGTGGTCTGTGAGGACCTGGGGAGAGGCTGAGTGGGTTCTACATTTTGTTTCCAGAAGGAGGCGGAACATAGTCAGGAGGCACCTGTGCAGTCTTCGGGGCCACACCCACATCCACTCCTGTTGTATGAGAACTCAGTGCTGTGTGAGCGAACTCTCCTTTAGGGCAGGGATTGGTTAGGTGGCCCCAGGCCCAGACACGACCCCATTACTCTGGAGCAGGGAGGGAGAGCCAGCTGACCCTTGTGCCCACTTGCCTCACTAAGCTTCAGTTGCTTGTGGGCAGATCTGTGATATAATTTTCCTGACTTCTTTATTTGCAGTATTCTTGGATTGCAAAGAGAACTTTCATTAAAAAAATCATATCCATTGTGAGTATTCCTCTGAATGAGCCTGGATTTTGCTAATATGGTACTCTCCAACTAAAACAAAATGGAGAATGTTTGCTTACTGAGATTGCCATGAAATTGCTGGGACCAATATAAAATTGCAAATATCCATAACATAAACACATACAAAGCTTCATTCCTGCCCTGCAATTTAAATTTGGGTTTTTCAAACAGGAACATAATTTACATATGCTATATATATATGAGCTTGGAGCATGCAATTTTTATTATTTTTTATATTTTTATTTTTTGGCAATTTTTAACTAATAAATATTCTCTTTACACTTATAAATGGAGAGTCTGTAAGATTTTGTTTATAATAGTATTTTACTGAAAAAATGTTTTAACAGTTACTGGGTTACATTATCTTTAAATAGCAATCATTTTTTATTTCATTATAGAATAAAAACAAGCTTCTAATTTGCTCATAAGTATTCAGGTCCAAGAAAAAAATTCTAGTTTTTAACTTTTAATGATTTTTTAACTCACCGGGGGTGGCCAGGGGGCGGGGGGAGGGTGTGTGTGATAATCCCAAGAAGAAAAGCAATGTCTTTTTAGCTCTTTCTAAGCCACAGCACTGAAGAGGCAGTTTGTTGACTGGTCTTCATCATTCCTTTTTTTAATAAGAACATGATTTTATTGTGCTTCCAGGGCTTCTGTGAAGTCATCGCTGTCCCTTCTGGCTCCAGATATTTTGGCTCCACCATCTTGAAGTCACATCTTCCACCCTCATGCTATTGGCCCTGCGTTCCATCTTGGCAGCTGGCCCTCCAATGTCAGGTCTGCCTTGCTGGAAGGAAGCCGAAAAAGGGAGGATGGAATTGGTGGGTGTTGGTGCCTACATCAGGGAAGCAAGAATGTAGGGAAAAGCTATTTCCAGTGATTCTGAGAGTCTACTCCAGGCCACACCTGTTCACTCCACTGGGCTCGAGCCCAGAGCACTCGACTTCCAGGCTCTTTTCTGCTACTGGCTGGCCTCATTCACCTCCACAAATTGCCTGTGTAGTTTTCAGTTTCCCCATTCGTTCATTCATTTCCTTATCCAACAATTTTGTTGTTTTTTGAGCATATGTCAGGTGCTGTGTTAGGAGTTTGGAATACAGGAATTAAAAATAATAATATTAGCTACTGTTACTCACTAGAGGCCAAGAAAAGTGCAGGTGACAAGCTGTGCCCTTCACAGATACTTGGGGTCACCTGATAACTACAGGATAATGCCAGAGTTATAGCTGAATATCAGCTAAGTCACAAACAATTTTTAGTGAAAGTTATCCCAAATATTGCAAAGACATATACTAAAAGAAATTATGCATTGTTGATCTGAAATTCAGATATAAATGGACATCCTGCTCAGGGTTCTGAGGGCGCCACCATACTCATGTAGTGACACAAGTCAGGAGCGTTGATAACACTCTCCAGGTTGTAAGAGTGTAAGTTTTGTCACCTCATTATTAACTACCACCCGTTGATCAATTGTCAATCTATCTATTCATTATTTAGGTATTAATATTTTATTGGTTATTAACATATATTAATATAGGTAATATAATTAATTCTTAGTGAACTAATTAATTTTGAAAGGGAAAAGGAATGCCAGATGAAATAAACTGAAGAATCCTGAGACTTTAAATTCTCCATGCCAGGAAGGCAGATGTCTTTGTCCTAAACTGAGTCTTTGCCTTGAATTCTGTTGCAACCTGCTGTGATTGTACATCTGATCTGGTACAAGTACCATTGTTTTTTTTTGAGACAGAGTCTCACTGTGTCACCTGTGGTAGAGTGCTGTGGCGTCACAGCTCATAGCAACCTCAAACTGTTAGGCTCAAGCGATTCTCTTGCCTCAGTCTACAGGTGCCCGCCACAACGCCTGGCTATTTTTAGAGATGAGGTCTCATTCTGGCTGAGGCTGGTTCTGTACTCCTGAGTTCAGGCACTCTACCCGCTCAGCCTCCCAGAGTGAGCCACTGTACTTACTCACAAGGACCATTTCTTCATCTTAAAAAAACAAAAACAAAATAGAAGGGGGAAGATAAAAATAAAAGTCACTTTGCCCATCTTACTGGTGCCTTATATGTAAATGGCCAAGGTCTGCACTAGGAAAAGATGGTCAGCCAGTGGTGGTACAAACTTGTCTATACGCACAGGCCCTGAGGGTCTAGAGAGCATTTGCCTTTTTATTTTCACATGAGAGTTTCGGGTGACTTGTACTCACTGGAATGTCGGAGGTGGTCGCAGGATGGAAGCACTGTTCACAGCTGGGCACCCCTGGTGGGGGGCTGTACTGCTGCTGCCATGAGACAATGTACGCTTAAGGGTCTGCCCAATAGGAAAGGGAGACCACCTTGGGGATGGATTGGAGGGGGTTGGGGTAGAAAAGGAGGCCATGATAAAATCTAGGCTGAGCTGCCAGCATAAATTCTATTTCCCCAGGCCCACATTCAACGTTAGACCCTGGACTTGAACACCCTAAGGCATGTGTGTGATCTGAGGAAAAAAGCACTGCTCGTAGGACCAGAAAAATAGCTCTGAGCCCACGCCTGCTTCTCACCCACTGACCAGTGTGGACCCTGGGCCTCTGTGTGTGACGTGGCACAGCCTCTCTCCATGACCCTCCACAGGGGTGGTAAGGTGTGGGGATGCCTATCACATCAGTGACTAAGGCACACATCGAGGAGTGGCTTCTTAGGAATGTGATCAAGGTCTTGTGCTCTTGTGGAATAAATAAATTAGTTTGGAATACTACAATGTTCACAGAAGAGCATATCATGTATCCAACCAAAAATTTTAAAAAAATCAAAAGGCTATAAGGAATAATGCTGACTGGAACCATCAGTGGTGGCAGGGAGAGCAGCCACCCTGAGGAAACATTATTTCTTCAGTACTTTGGGCCAGGAAAAGGTCACAATTCTAGGAGGGCTGCAGAGAGAAGCCTCGTGCCATCTTGTCATCTGAGCTCTGGTTCACCCTGTGGTGCTGTGAGTCGGGTCAGTTTGCTTCAGATAACTTGTGGGGTTGACAATTAAGCCTTCTTTATGCCTCCTGTCCCTTCCTCCCTTCCTCCCTTCTTTCTTTTCATTCCCTTACAGTATCCAATTCATTGGATTTAGAAACAGTGCTAATAATATTTGAAGGTTGCAAAGTACCATTCATCAAAATTAAGTCAGTGCTGAATTTTGGACAAACGAAACAGACACAAAAAACCCACAGTCTGTCCTGGGAGGAAAGATACCTTCAGCACTGCCCCGGGCATGAGATGCAAATACATGTGGGGTTTAGCTGCCACCAGCGATAGAGACCCTACCCATGTCTTCCCATCCTCACACATGGGTATACCACTTCTTTGGCTTTTGCTGATATAACTTGCAGAGACTTCTCTAAGTGGCTCTTGTTTGTCTCAGTTTTTCAGTCTTCACTTTAACTGGAACAAATTCTTACATGGCAGCTCTCTGCTGCCGCTGGCTTGTGGTAAGCAATGTCGACACCAGCCTTCTGGCAGATAGCATCCTTCAGCTGGCATTCTAAACCTCAGCACGTTAATTACTAAGGCTTGAGGCAGAACAGGTCCTGGACGGAGGCTGCCCAGCACACAGCAGGAGGTGGCAGCCTCTCTGGCTTCTCCTAGATGTCAGTAGCCCCAACTGTGATGACCGAAAATAGCTGCAGACATTGCTAATTCAAAGGGTCCCTTTTTATTTTTAAGGAGCTAGGTTTTTGTTGTAACTGTTAGGGAGAAGAGCTCCATGATCCTAACAGATTCACTTCTTTAAAAAAAACAAACAAAAAACCCATGATCCAGATGGTTGGCTTCTTCAATTTCCTTATTCATTCAAGGTTCACTTAATCATTTGCTAATTCATATATTCGATTATAGAGACACAAAACTCCACTTCCATCTTCATCAAGTCCCAGCTAAGCCCGAGAATTAAGTTGACATAAGCTAGATTAACAAGAGGAAAGGGTGCGAATTTATTTAATGTGAGTTTTACATGGCTTAGGAGCCCTGGTAAGGAAATGAAGAGCCAGAGAAGTTAGAGTCAGTTCCTTACATACAGAATTGGACAAAGATACCTAGAAGCAACTGAATTATATGGAGGGGCTTAAAAGATAATCTCTTGGTCTCAACTTACTATCCTTGAAGATAAGGATATTACATCTTTTATATGGGAATTTCATCTTTTGCTTTTAAGAAACAGCATGGTCAGAGTAATCTTCTTTCTCCTGCCACGTTCCTGAATACCTATAATCAAAATAGTCCCCTTGCCAGAGTGGTGTTGCCACCCAGCCAGGGTCGTCTGCCCACTGCCTAACAGAAAGCCAGTGTACAGAACCAGCTAGGTTTACAGCTGAGAGAGGGATTATTCTGCAGGGTGCCAAACAGGGAGATGGGAGAAATCTCTCAAATCCACCTTTCTGAGAATTGGGGGAACAGGGATTTTAAAAACAGCTTGGTGGGCTGAGGGTTAGGCAGGCAGTCAGGGTTTGCTAATTGGCTGCTTCGGGAGGAATCCTCAGTCCTGTGGAATGGCTGCTGCCTGGGTGGGCCAGGTACTGGAATGCAGGGCCTTGGGTGGAGTGTCCAAGGCCATTTGAGTCAGTTGCTTGGCCTGGGTGGGTCTCAAAAACTACCCCGAGGTTCCAAAGAGGTGACATTTTATGTGGACAATGATGTGTGACTGCGGGTAAAGAAGCGCACAGGAGCAATGTGACTTATCAAGCAGCCGACCAGACCGACCAGACCGTGGGTGATCGTTCTCATTATCATAGCTAAGCCTGCTCCTATGCAGAATTCTGGGGGCCGTTACTCTAGTCTGCCTTGCACCCTTTCAGCAATCTGTAAGGGCGGTTTCAGTGGCATATATTTAACTCCTTCACGACTAATATTCATTGGTCACCAACATGGTACAAGGCACCTCACTTTAGGGACACCCTAAGCTTTGAGAGTACTACACACGTGGGTTTTCTTGCTTCACTGCATTTGTGGAGCCGTGGGGAAGAGTTTAAACAAGGGGACCCAGAGTGGTGCCGTGTGCACAGCCACAGAGGTGGCTCAGTAACTGAGGGACCTGGAGCCAGGAGAATGGGGCCCAGCCTGCGGTGGGTGGGGAGGGGCAGGAATTAATTCAACTCACCTTGGCTGGTGGGACCTGTTGTACCCTGGCATATAGCCAAGTCCTTAACACCACCTCCCCATCCTCCACCTGCCTTGATGTGGGAGCCAGTCTCCCCTTCCCGAGGCCTGCACCGTCTCTGCTTTCTGAGGTCTCTGGCTGCAGTGCTCACCTAGAAACTGCAGAGAGCAGCTTCAGATTGTGGCTGGGCAGAAGCGGAGCCAGACTGCTGGCTGACCAGCAGAGGGGCTGGGGAAGCGTGGGCAGAGGGACCGGGCAGGCCCTCCTGCCCTGGCACCGCCAACAGGAAGCCCTTCACCTGGTCTGCACTCGTGGGATGTAACTGTTTTGAAACATCCAGAGTTGGGTAAAAGTGAAAGTTTCTGCCAAACTGGCATTGCTTATCACGCTTGCTAGGCCCAGACGGAAGAATGCCAATCTCTTTCTTTCTTGCCTCCTTTGTTAAGAGGATGGACTGGCAGGGCACTGCTTTGTAATTATCTTGTTTAAGCTGAGAAAAAGAGATAGTTGCTCCCTTAAGGGATAACCCAAATAAATGAGCATTATTCTAGCTCATAGTTGGGGTGGGAAGAGGTTTGTTTGACTGGACATGGTGGCCTGGCTTCTTGCTGTCCCAGCCCTATCAAGGCTTCCCTGTTTCTTACTTTCGGACAAAAGAGGTAAATTGCAGCAAGTTGTTCCAAAGAGGTGCTAATGGTTGGTACTAAGTTAATTTCCCATTCTCTTCTCTTTCCCAAATCACCTTGCTGGTATCTCAAGCTCTTCTTCCCTGGCACCACAAGAAAGGGTGAACTAATGCAGCGTTTAGCCACGCGGCTTTCTCAGTGTGTGTCCAAGACCATATGCATCAGAAACTCCTTATATAATATGGACATCCTCCATCTCAGCCATGTTGCTGCAAATAGCAGGATTTCATTCCTTTTTTTAAATGGCTAAACTGTATTCTGTCGCATATATACCAATCCATTCGACTGTTGTTGAACACTTCGATTGATTCCATAGCTATTCTGAATAGTGCTGCAATAAACATGGGCATGCAAATGTCTCTTGGATAAACGAACTTCCTTTTCAGGGTCAAGGGGAAACTCACCCTTTATCCCCTGAAAGTTTACGGAAAAATCAACTCACAATTAAGGCAGATTAATAGAAAATGTTTATTTCTGAAACCATGCACATGGTGAGAATCACAGGAGTGATTACACGATTTCTCAGTGAATTTCAGTGACAAACACCTGCCTTTAGACGGGAGGGAGCGATGAGGAGTACAGGTGTAGCAAGTGGTTGCTAGGGAGGATGAAGAGGTTGGAAAACAGACTTGTAAATTAACCTGGGAGGCAGGGGTTGTGTTTGCATGATTTGGGCCAGGTCTTGTGGTGTTCTTGATCTTCTTTCCTGCAGCACATGAGACAACAGGAGGAGGAAGGGAAGTCAATTGCCCCCTTTGATCTTTTGATTAGGTCAGTTCAGGTTTATGTAGATAGAGGAAAGGCCCCTTCCAAATTCTTCCTGAACACCAATGGCCTTTAATTCAAAGTATTCCTTACACCAAGTAGTCATATTTGGGGGTGAAATTTCCTTAGCTCCTTCATTTTCCTTTGGATATATATACTTAGTAGTGAGATGGCTGAATCATGTGGTAAGTGAAATAATCCAGGCACAGAAAGATAATACCACATGTTCTCATCATATGTGGAACCCACAAAAGTAGAGTTTGAAGGAGTGGAGAATAGAAATGTGGTTACTAGAAGCTGGAACAGGTGGGGGAAGGGAGAGGAGGGGGAAGGAAAGGTTGGTGACTGATAAAAATTTATATCCAGATAGGAGAAATAAAGTTCTATAGCACTGTGCAGTGACAATGTTTATCAATAATTTATTGTATAGTTTCAAATAGATAGAAGAGAGAATTTTGAATGCTCTTACAGGTTGATGAAGGGGTGCAAGGTGAGAACTAGAGTAAGGGCCCCCCAAAGCCCTGTGAGGGAACAACCTAGTTAAGAACAGTGAAGCTGATCAGCCACCGTCCCCTGTCTGCTTCTTTGTAATTGCTGCTCTGGGGTCTCACAGCTGTTAGTTGTAAAGATTCCCAACTTTCTCCCTCACTCAGCGTTTTTCAGCCTTTTTCATCTCACGACACACTTGAACCTATAATTAAATTTCATGGCACACTTACATTATGTTGAGGAAAAAAAGAAAAAAAGTAAAAAAAAAATATACTTACTGTGCTTTCAACTTCTTTTGAAAATAATTTAATTAATGATCTTTAAAAATTTTTGTGGCACAACTAAGATCCTCTCACAGCACCCAGTGTCCTAACCGCCAGGTGTAAAGATCCTTGAATCTCTCCCTGTCAGTTGTAGAGACCCCTAACTTTCCTCCGTAGATGACTCACCGTTTGGAACCCTAAAGGTAGCATCTAAGATATCTTCCAGGCCCCACGTTCCAGGGGATTGGCTGACACACCCAGACCCATGGTTCACACCAAGGAAACCAGCTCCTGCTCCAGGAGCTGAAGCTAAAAGAAATTGATGTCCATACCCCTACAGTTTTGCTCCAAACTTAGCCAGTTAGTAAACTTAATCACCTAATTCCCCATTGGTCAAACTATCCTTAAAAACCTCGCCTCCCAAATTCTCAGGGAGGTGGATTTGAGAGAATTCTGCCATCACCCCACCCAGTGCCCTACGGAATAAACTCTTTCTCCACCATAGCCCCGGCCATCTCGGTGCACCAGCTCTTCCCTGTGCAGTGGGCAGTGCGACCCAGGTGGGCTGCTACATTCCCAATATAAAGAAATGATAAATGTTTGAGGTGATGAATATGCCAATTCCCCTGATTTATCATTACACATTGGGTACACGTACCAAAATATCATACTGTACTCCATAAAGATGTATAGTTATCATGTGTCAATTGAAAATAGCTGTTAGAAAACGGGCTCTCCCTGTTTGGCAGTGTCTCCTAGAATTAGACACGTGACCATCCCATTCCCATCACATCCCACTTGAAGTATTTACAAGAGAACAGAGCCTTTGTGGCCTGCAAAAGATAACAGTTGAGAATGTTTGAATAGCACTGTTCAAAAGAGCCCCAAACTGGAATCAGTCCAGATGTTTATCAATAGTAGAAGAGAGGAACAAATTGTGGTTTATCCGTATTCAGCAATAAAAGTAAAGGAACTACTGACCAGGGAGTTCATTTTATGGACATAGTGCTGCGCAGGAGAACTCAGATCCACAGTGAGTCCTGGAGATTCCATTTGTGTGAAGCTGGAGAACAGGCTGTGCTGATTTGTGGTGGGAGTTAGTGGTTGGGAAAGGGCATTGAGGAGCCTGTTTGAGTATTGGAAAAGTTCGATATTGATCTGAATGGTGGCTACAAAGGTGTATTCACACACAGAAATGCATTGAGCTCTATGTTCAAGATCTGTAAACTTTACTATACGGAGGCTGTCCAGAAAGTACCCACTATTATTCATATCTTTTTATATAGTACAGTGCTCGTATGTCTGTCTCTGTCTCTGTCTCTCTCTCTGTCTCACACACACACTTCTCAACCTGCTAAGATCACTCAGCCTGTGAACAGATTGTCTCCATCTCTACCTGAGACAGAAGCCACACTCTTACAGAAGTATAGACAGGGAACTCTTTTCTGTTTTATTTTTATATTGAAAATTACCATCAACGGTTTCTCTCCTTCTGACTATTAGTGGATGGATATGTCTTTTAAACTTAAACTATCTATATATAATTTTTTGTTCTGTCCCCTTCTTCCATGTGACACAAAATCCCCATATTCAACATTATTAATGTGAGGAGGAGGAGGTGACATTTGTTGTGTGTCCAGGATATGCAGGGCTACTTGATTTATGTCATCTCACTGGGTCCTTAAACCTATGAGTAAAAATGAGGCTCAAGGGAATTAGGAAGCTATCCCAAAGGTACACGGCAAGCCAGCAGGTCGTGAGATTTGGTCCAGATCTGACTCTGCCACAAAATTGCCTCTGCTTTGATGCTAAGAGTCTGCTGCAGGATTACAATTTTGTTTTTGTTTGTTTTAATTTGTGGCCATGAATATTAACCTTTGTCATTAAAAACTGTGAGGAAACATTATCTTAAACATCTTTATGTTATCCAATAAGTGATGCCGTTCCCCTGATACCTGGCATTGTTTCCATCTTTACCAATACAAATGTCATTTAGGCTTTTTGCCTCTTAAGAGATTATGTAACTAAAATAAAGACTATATGCATTGTTAAGACTGAGGAACAGTTTTGCCACACACACTGCTTTCCAAAAACATTCTGTTAAATATGCAGGCCTCTCAACAGACACTGTGCATGTCCCACTCCACTCAAATGACGTAAAAGAAACTTGGCCAGTGGTGCCCTGGAATTCAATTTGCTTTTAGCTTCAGAGGTTGATCATTTTAAATACATTCATTATTTATTTATGTTTTTCCTTACATGAATTTCTAAGCCTTTGGAGTATGATTTCTTTACATATGGATATATATATGTATATATACACACACACAGAAGCCAGTACTGTTGCATATTTGTTATAAATACTTACAGTGACAGCTCGATGACCATTCCAGAGAAAGAGTTCCAAAACAGTTTTGGAGGGTGGACTAGGCACTGGCATTGGTGCATAGCAAGGGGAGCACTTTGAAGGTGACCCCAGTGAAATTCACCAGTGAGGTGTACAGCACTTTTTTTTCTTTTTCCTTTTTTTTTTTTTTTTGAGACGGAGCCTCAAGCTATCCCCCTGGGTAGAGTGCCATGGCATCACAGCTCATAGCAACTTCCAACTCCTGGGCTGAAGCGAGTCTCCTGCCTCCGCCTCCCAAGTAGCTGGGACCACAGGCGCCTGCCACAACACCCGGCCATTTTTTGGTTGCAGCCATCATTGTTGTTGTTTGGCGGGCCCGGGCTGGGGACTCGAACCCGCCACCTTAGGTGTAGGTGGCTGGCACCTTAGCCGATTGAGCCACAGGCGCCAAGCCAGCACTTTTTTTCTAGGATGAAATGAGTTCATGAAGTTAATTGTCTAACTTTGTATGTTTCATGAATCACTTTTTTGTCCTCTAATCATGTTTAGGTTGTCAACTGATAAAATGAGCTCAATCTTTCTGTAGTCAAATTTATCAATAAATTACTTTATGATTTTTCATTGCATTGAAGCTTAGAAACTTGATTACCAGGTAAGAGAGATGTTTGCCTATGTTTTCTTTTATGTTGTAGTACTCTTTACCTATCCATCAGTCACCAGTGTGTAAATGTGGATATGTGTGACTCTGTATGTGGGTGTGTGTTTGCAGACACAAGTATGCTGTAGAGATCTGACTTGGTATTTTTTGATCGCTAACTTGGAAAAGTCCATTCTTTCAAGCCACTGTTTCTGATGCTTTTTTCTTTTTCTTTTTTTTTGAGACAGAGCCTCAAGCTATCCCCCTGGGTAGAGTGCCATGGCATCATAGCTCATAGCAACCTCCAACTCCCGGGCTCAAGCGAGTCTCCTGCCTCCACCTCCCAAGTAGCTGGGACCACAGGCGCCTGCCACAACACCTGGCCATTTTTTGGTTGCAGCCATCATTGTTGTTTGGCGGGCCCGGACTGGGGATTCTAACCTGCCACCTTAGGTGTACGTGGCTGGCGCCTTAGCCGATTGAGCCACAGGTGCCGAGCCATTATTTTTCTTTTTCAAGATCTTTTGCCATTATTTTCTATGTATTTTTCAAGAACACAGTCACTATTTCAAGTTAAAAATCACCCCATTGAAAATTGTTACAGAGTTAGGTTTGTGCATGATATTGCATATTTCCAAAACAAAATATACCCTATTTAGAGATACTTACATACAACAGCAAGTCTATAAAGAAAAACATAGGAATTATCAAAACAAAAATCAAAATGGTGCTTGCTTCTGGAAAGGAGGAAAAGAGACATGATCAGGAAGGATGCATGAGAGATCAGTTATAGATATCAGTCACAGTTGTCACTTACCTTAAGTGACAGCATATTAGTTATCTATTGGTAAATCATAATATTGCAAAAGATGCTTTATAGCTAAAGCAATAAACATTTATTATCTCACCATTTCTGTGGATCAAGAGTTTGGGCACAGCTTATCCAGGACATCTGCAAGGTCATAATCAAGATATTGGTTGGGGCTGTGGTTTCATCTGAGGCTCTGATGCTCCACTGGGACCTTACTGGCATCCAAGTTCACATAGCTTTTGGCACTATTCATTTCTTGCTGGCTGTGGACTTGAGGCTGTCCTTCAGCTCCCTGCCACATGCTGGTTATATAAAGTGCTCACAACACGTCAGCGTGCTTCTTCACGGCCAGCAAGGAGAGAATCTCCAGCAACGCAAACATTACAATCTTCTGTAACATGACCACATTGTGCACCACCGTGTCCTCCCCTCGCCTTCACCACATTCTGTACATCTAGAAGCAGGTCACAGGTTCTGCCCACACTCAAGGGCAGGGATCCCATTAGCACACGAATGCCAAGGGCCTTTCCTCCCTGGTAACTAGATATGTTTTCATTCTAGTATTTGTTAAATCATATATATACATTTCATAGATGTTAGTTTCATAATTTAAGTATTTTAAAACTGTGATACAATTTCTTTGCCAATTTGTTTGGATCTGATTATCATAGTGCAGCCAAGCAAAAAAGATCTCCCTGTAGTAGGTAGCTGAGTCTGAAAAGAATTTTAGAACTGACTCAAGTGTTCACAATGATTTACTCTTCACTTCTGAGATATTGGAAGTTTCCAGGAACTCAAAAGACAGTTTACATATTGTTCTTGGAAATTTTCAAATTGCTTAGAAATTATTTCCATGACTAATTTGTATTTTATAAAAAGAAAGGAATTATTTTTATCTGTAAACTAATTTTAAAAGAATTGACTTTTTTTACAATATTTATTATGTCTCCAAAGGGTGAATCTTCTTTAGCCCCTTCATAAAGCTCCATAGTTTTATTCATTCAAGTACCACACCTTGCTTGCCAATGTTTTTCTTAGGTAGCTTGTTTTTGTTTCTAGGCAGATAAGTTCATTATTTTTAAATATGACTTCTATGGACTGTTATCAGGAACACAACTGATTTTTGGAAATGCAACAGTTGTCCTGGCACTTTGCTAAACTCCAATTAATTCTAAGAATTTTATCTTTTTCAGTTTTCTAGGTACACAATGGTGACATCTGGAAGCTTTGCTAGTTTTTGTTGCCTGCTTCCCAGTGGCTGTAACCCTGATTTATGTCTCGTGGAAGCAAGTTTTTAAAAAAGCCTTAACTGTCAAAGTCATCAATGTCAGATGCCAGTATCCACCACAGGCAAGTTGCTTAACTTCTTTCTCTGTGCCTTGGTTTCCTCATTTAGAACCTGGGGACCAGTGCAGAAGCTTCCTCATAGGGTCATTGTGAAGATTAAATACAATAATACCTGCTTTTAGTACTGTGTGCACCTCAAAGCTTAATAGATAAAACATAATAATTATTATATTTTAGTAGATACTTCTATTAAAATGGTGGGGAAGGGGCTCTCTGTTGCTTAGTCCATGCTGGTGGCAGGAGCAGGCAGCAGGAGGGAAGGGCTCCTGCTGAGGCTCCTTCCCCAGGGGACAGCCAGAGGGAGGTGAGCTGCCGTCCCAGCAACTCAAGACTAACGTGAAGGGAAGTAGATCGACACCCACACGGGGCCACTGGGGTGTCGCTAACAATTTCTGCTGTGCTTGCACCCCTCGGACAAAGTGTGTCGGACACTCTGAGGGTAGTGCTGAGCTCAGTAGTTTTTCACAGGTACCAGGTGGTTGTCATGGTGAAGACCATGGAAAGCTCTCATTTGGCATATGTAACAGCAACATTCCCAGTAGTAATCGTGGAAGCCTGGCCCAAATTCCAGATAAACTCAAACGGATCCTCCAGCTCTTTGAAATAAATTAATTCATCCATTGCTGCCTGTGTTGGATAATTTTATGTATCAACTCGGTTGGGCTACATGGTCAGATATGTGGTCAAACATTATTCTGGTTGTCTCTATGAAGGTGTTTTGGGGGGTTGAAATTAACATTTCAGTCCGCAGACCTCACATAAAGCAGATTAACTTCCATAACATGGGTGGGCCGCATCCAATCAGTTGAAGACCTGATAGACAAAGACTGAACTCCCATAAGCAAGGAGGAATTCTGAGAACTTGGAAGATGACTGACCGGTAGCAACTTTTGGCAGAGGCTCCTGAGCAGAGGAAGAAAGCAGAGCAGAGCTACTTGGATGGAATTAGACTCTAGGAAGCCAAAGATGGGGAGCTGAGCCAAGAAAGAAGTTCAGCAAGCTGTATTCCAAGGAAGAGCATTCAAGAAAATAGATTATAGGTACAAAGCCTATCAACTAGAGGACAGGAGACCCCTCCCCCAAGCAGGGGGGCCTGCCACAGGCTATCTGCGAACAAGTAGGGAACAAAAGACCTCTCATTTTACCTCACTGGAGAGAGCCACTAAACTCCAGGTCACTTTCTCCAGGGAAGTTCTACTTATGAACCTAGACATCACCCTGCCAGGCATAAAATTGAACATATATTTTCCCCCACAAGTCCAAACTCCCAGTCCACCCTTTCCCTCTCGCATGGCGATCTGAAGTTCTTCCCATGCAGATCACAGAGTGTTTGGTCTTGTCCTGAAAGATCTGGGCATAGTGTGGACTGCCAACTGTCAGGACAGAATCTGTGACTAATGGGGAAGAAAGAGGGTGTGAGAAGAAAGTGACACTCGGCGGGCGGGAAGAGGAGCAGTCCCCTGGTTATAACTATGCCCAGCCAGTTGTAGTGTTGACCCTCAGTTTGGGCTGTGTCTGGTGGGATGGGGTGCAGAAACCCCAGCTCTGAAGGCACCCACAGCAGGAGAGTGGTTGCCCCATATGGACTGAGTTTGGTAGACAGGGCCAGTCCCTAGCCCCTGCTGGGCCTGTAGCAGAGGATTCATAGGCATGGACTGTGACCTGAAAGCAAGGGTGTGGTCTACTGATTCCAACAGAACCCTCGAGCAGTAGCTTACTGGGTGTGAACCAAGACATGAGGGCTAGGGCGTGGTCCACTGTCTCCAGGGGGAATAGTGAGCAGAGGCTTACCAGGTAAGGACAGAGACCTGCAGGTGGAGTGTGGTGCCCTGACTCTAACAGAGCCAGTGAACAGAGGCTTGCCAGGCAGTGGACTGAGACTGGCCCGTGGAGGCATGGTCCCCTGATTCCAACTGGTCTGGCAAGTAGAGGCTAGCAGTATGTGGACGGAGACTGGAGGGTGAATCCCAGTGCCCTGATGCCAACAGAGCCTGTGAACAGAGGCTTGCCAGGCCATGGACTGAGACCAGCAGGTATGGGTGTGGTTCCTGACCCCAACTGGTCTGGCAAGCAGAGGCTAGCTGGATGTGGACTGAGACCGGTGGGTCGGGGTACAGTCCCTGACTCCAACTGGGCCTGTGAGCAGAGAAGCAGACAACAGTGTGGACTGAGTCTGACAGGCGGGAGTGTGGATCCCTGGTTCCAATTGTGCTGTTGGAGACCCTTGAATCCCTCTTTTGGGGAGGATTTGCACTGCTTGAGACAATTTGGTTGGAACCTGTGTGTGGGGCTGTCCAGTTGGGGACATTCTGAGGTTGACCTTCAACATTCTGTAGTGGAAAAGAACTAAAGGGTGGGGGCTGGGCACCACAGCTGTTTGTATCTCTTCACAATCGAGATTTAAACCTAATACTGTGATTTCTTAGGATAGGGTAGAGGTTAGCTGATATCAAAACAGCTAACTTGGGCTATCTCACCAAAAAGGCCCAAAACTCTGAAAGGGGTCTTTGTAAGGTTGTAAGGTTGTAGGAGATAACCAACAATTATAAGCCTAGCACTTTGGTAAGGGGCTATCTCTATTACTTGAGAACCCCAATTCAATCTTACTCTACCAGTTCTAATAACCAAACAATGGAAAATAAGCATGGTGTGGACCCAAGAGAAGAACTCTGGTAACATGAATAACAAGAGTAGATCAACCCCCACAAGAAATGACAAAGGAGATACAATTGAAGATGCTATGCATAGACAAATGGCAGCAATGTCAGAAATCAAATTCAGAATATGGATTGCAAATAAGATAAATAGAAAAAATAGAAATTGAATTCCAAAGAGTAGTTAACTAAGTTGTCTCAAGAAATTAATGAATTCAAAGCCCAAGTCACCAAAGATATGGACATAATGAGAAGAGATAGGAGAGGTCAAGGAAATGAAAGTTAGTTGAGGAGCTCCAAAATACAGTAGAATCCCTCAGTAATAGAGTTGACCAGGCAGAAGAAAGGATCTCTGAAACTAAGGACAAAGCTTTTGAATGTTCTCAAACACTCAAAGAGGCAGAAAAATGGAGAGCAAAAACTGATCATTCCCTGACAGAGTTGTGGGATCACTCCAAAAGATCAAACATTCATCTTATAGGAATTCCTGAAGAAGAGGATGCCCTAAAGGTAGAGATGCTCTACTCCCAAGAGATTTTGGAGGAGAATTTCCCAAACATTGCAAGAGATACAGAACTTCAGATAGCAGTGAGAGGGCCAGATTAGCTCCGTTTTGCTGTTTACTACACAAGCCCCACTCCTAGCTGTTTACTACACAAGCCCCACTCCTAGCTGTTTAATATACAAGCCCCATTCCTAGCTGTTTACTGTATAAACTCCATTCCTAGCCCCTCCGCCCCAACCTCTGCCAGTAAATCCTGCAGAGCCACTTCCTGCTGCCTTCCTCCACCCTTCACCTGTACCAATCCAAATCCTCCTTTGCTAATGAAATCACCAACCACCAATGAAAAGTGTACTTGTATCCGACTCTACCCCTCTTGCTTTCTGTACCCCATAAAAACTTCCTCCACCCCGGGTTCGAGGCTCTCTC
>CAUYQV010065467.1:0-13867 GCA_963574575.1 Galagoides demidoff | reverse complement strand
ATATAAATGTCTTAACACAATAACTAAGAAAAAGACATGAAGGCTATGTTAACCAGTTGGATGAAAGTATTTCAAATTGTATACAGAAACAGTACACTGTACCCCATGATAGTATTAATGTACACAGCTATGATTTAATAAAAAAAAAAATATAAAGTATTTGTAGAGGACTATATATATATATGTATGTATTTGTCATCTTTGGCTGGGGCCAGGTTTGAACCCACCACTCCGGTATATGGGGCCAGTACCCAACTCTTTTGAGTCACAGGTGCCGCCCCGAGGATGACATTTTTTAAAACTTTATTTCTAGACTTTACATTAGCTTATGGTAACTGTTTATCTCTTCTTAAGTATGTCTTTAAGAGAACCCTTGTCTGGCCTGCAGCTCTCTAGAGACCCATGACCCTCTTGGGCATCAGGTATGGGGCCAAGCAGGAACCTGGGAGCTTTTTATCACAGAGATTCTAAAGCAGATCTTTTTTTTTTTTTTTTTTGGTTTCTGTACAAGTTATTTTTGGTTTCTGCAAAATTAAAAGTCATCTCTTCCCATTATACTAAGCTATCTACTCTCTGTTTCATTGAAAAAGTATTTAAGACATGAACGATTTCACAGAATCTTGCAAAGGTCAGAATTCTCTCCAGTGCCCCTGAGTTATCTTCTAGAGAAAAGGGGGGTTTTTTGGGATGCTGTTCAAAATGTCAAAAGGGCAAATGCAAAAATTTCTTGGGATCCTTGCCAGGACAACAAGGGCAGACCCATGTCCTCTGTCAGGCAGACACCAACAAGCAAAGGAAGCTGGCCTGGCTGAGCTGCACTAGGATCTTCCCTTGCTGATGATTCCAAAGCTAGATTGGGAGCACGTCTCCCGAGCTTCTCTAGGCAGCTATACAACTCACCCAAGTGCTCCCTTATAGCCCCGTCCAGATCAGACAAGTGGCAGGTGCAGATGCCTGCTCCTCTGAAACCCATGTGATACCTTTAGGAACGCTGTGTTCTCCGTGGTTTTCAGAGGTGAGGATGCCATACAGAAACCACTTTCAACAAGCGGGCTTTGTTCTGGAAACTTTAAGCAGGGTTGACTAGGCTGTTGGTTTTAGAGGAGTCAATTCTGTCATTCTTTGTTCATTTTTCCACTTCTGAATTGATGTTTTGCTCTGGTTTAAACACACATCCTGTGCAAGATCACAGGGGCTTCCTTAGCATCCCCTCACGCATGTGGGTGTGAGCAGACCGTCCACCCTGGCCAGAACTCACAACTCCCTTAGATCGAGAGGTATTCCCACCAGAAGAGAATTTACCATCACTGTCTCAGTGGAGACCACAGGAAGAAACTTCCCTGTACCCAAGGGTTTGTGAACTGAGTGTACCAGACTTTTCCTTCCAGATCCATGGAGCCCCCAAGGCTAGCTTGTTCTCACATCTATCTGGACCTGTTTCTATGGCCCATTGTGGGGCTAAATGCAAGACAGAATACTGACTGGTGTGGCTTTGCTCTAATTGGCCCTGCCTCCAGGAGAAGCTGCAGGAATACTGGCCTTACTGCCTGGCTCCTTTCCACCACAAGCTGTGCTCCCTTCCCTCATAGAATAGCTGCTCATAAACTTGGGCCTTGGTATCAGATAAGGAAGTGACTTGGCTTTTGCCTCTTAGGGCCCAGGTGCAGACAATTTAGGGTATTTTTCAAGGGTAATTTTGATCAAGTGTGATTTTTGCCCTCCACACTGACTTTATGATACAGCTCCTGGCAGGGCCACTGCCAGGTAAGATGCCATGAGCTTGTTTTAGGATATTTTCCCCCATATGTAATAGTATCCATGTATATGAGTATTAAAATTAACTGAACTTCAACTTCCTCTATTGCTGTGGGTTGGCTTTAATCCCAACTCTTTCTTACTTTTAAGGATCAAGATAATTCAACGGAACTGTCCATCCCACTAACCAACTACAGACTTAACTGGGTGACTTTAACTCTTAATACCACACATAAAATATCTAAAATATTGAATACTCACAGGACAAGATGATTATTTCTGACAAAGTATACTTTCTATATGAATTAAAACATAAAACATACCGCTGAAATAACGTAAAACTGTATTTTAAAAATGTTTTAAATAATTCATTTTAATCATCTAAATTATTTACAATACAATAACATCGAATCACCCTTTTAAAAACATGGGATTATAAAAATCAGCAAATGATGCCTCAATTAATACATTAAAATATATTACTACATGTAAAGTTTTCCAGTACTCAAAACTTTTTCTCCATGGGGCAGTAGGCTCTAGACCAGTGATTTCCAACTGGTGTGCCAGGGCACACTCGTGTGCTGTGAGAGGATCTTAGGTGTGGTAATTTTTAAAAGATCATTAATTAAATTATTTTCAAAAGAAGTTCAAAGCACAGTTAAGTATTTTTTTTTTTTGCTTCCTTTTTAATCAACATAATTTAAGTGTGCAGTGAAAGTTTAACTATAGGTTCAAGTATGCCATGAGATTAAAAAAAGGTTGAAAAACACTGCTCTGGACACAAGGGCCTAATACACAAATCTTCCATATTTCCTCCCATCATACCAGTTGTGTCTCCCTATAGAGTCGTCCCAGGCAGAGGGCAGCTCCTGGGGGAGTGCTGTTTGGCCACAGAAAAGCCTAAGCATTGGAAACCAGACCACCCTGGACACAAACACTAGGACGGAGGATGCCCCAGGCCTCCTCCTAAAGCTCATCTGTCTACCTACGACTCCACGATTGCAGGCACAGAGCCACTCGGGGCCTCCAGAATGACTGGAGAGTCATGCGCTTTTCCTTCTAAGAATCAAAATGTCACTCCCAATAGAGAAAAAAGAGGCGAATCTTCATTTATAGTTTCCTTCTGCAACCAGCTTTTAATGATGAATCTTACCCAGAAAATAAAAAGAACTCTGATCTAAATGGTCAGATCCTTCCTAAATAACCTTCAGCAACCAGATCATTCTTTTCTGATCATATACCTCCAACCTTTGCCTTGTACAGTTTCAACTGCAAATATTCTTGCCTCTCTTCAAATAAAGTTGCTGAGATGAATTAGCTGCAGGTTTGAATAAGGAGAGAACACAAAATTTGTCTTTGCTTATGGTATGGAAAGTGGTCGGGACTTTAGTCCTCATAATTGGTCCTTCTCCCTCTGCTCTCTGACAGAAGTTCTTTGTTGACTTGCTAAGCTTTATTCCTTCTCTACAATTTCTCAAAGATGCACCAAAAGGTGCTTCTTTGAACTTCTACGACTCACCCTCTCTTCCCTGCCAGCTGCAGCAAGGGCATCTCACTCAACACAATGCCCACCCTTTCAACCACAAGCAGCAGCCAGATGTCATCTTTCTGCCTCATTGCCTGCCATCCAGATGGGCATGGGTGCTGATAACAAGGGAGGCACCATACGCAGCTGGTTTCCCTTTCTTCCCTTTCTTGGGTGTGTGGCTATGAAATAACAAACATTTTTATTCCATCACATGCTTAATATGGTAACTGCTAAAAAAGAAAAAAAATTAAATCATAAACAAACCCACGTGCTAAATAAATCCTTTTTACTTCATGACTCCTCTAAAGTTTATGTCAAAGAACAAGAGAAAAGTTGGTCTCAAAGTTCCTTGATCATAGCTGTCTGAAATCAGCCAGGGGATTCAAAATACGACCATGAGCCTAGGCTCTTTTCTGCCTGGTATTTCATGGGGAGTGTGATGGCCTTCACAACTGAAAACCATGAATCACCAGGATAAATGTCATTTCTTCAAACGTGGTAAGTCATGAATGTTATGAGGATGATAACATCAGGCTAATTCATTGTTTCTGGGTCTTTCTCTTTATCCCACAAGAGCTCTGTCTTCTAAGCACAAGGAACTCTGAGGTCCAGGAAGTTGGGCCAAAGCAAACCGTTGGGGTAAACAGTAATCATATGACCTCATGGTTCCCAGGGGCCCTGCTTTCCCAGTGGCCACTGGGGTGTGGTTAATTCTGCTTTAATGCTGGGGGAAGGGAGATCAGGCAGAGCTCTTTTCCAGATTCCTCCATGTCCTCTCTCTGGAAAAGCTTAATGACATTCTCTTAGGGTTTATTTAGCTAAGGAATATTGCACTTCCCCAAAAGCCACTTGGACTACACCTATAAGCTGGAAAGAAAACAACATATATGCCTGCATTGAAGTTAGGAAAGTAAAAAAGGCTGATCTTTCAATGTTGTCTGAAATCCTGAACATTTCCTAGGCTTCACTGTATCTTAATATAGTATACAGGTAATAGCTTCTCTCATTCACCTTCTGAACAATGCAGCCCTCATCATTTCCCCATAACTGCCTAGCTCAGCTCAGTTTGGAAGTCACCAGGGGATTTGAGAATCTGCCCTGTGGACACAGGGAGAAACTCATAACAGGAAGAAGGGTGCTGATGTTCTCAGGAGATCAAATAATCCACTTCTTTTTAGCAGCCTTTCCTGCTCCCACTTTAAAAGCCCTGCTGGGCCATGCACCTCCAAGATGGGGCAGGGAGTTACACCCATTTGTTACAAATAGGAGGCGTCAGATTCTGTATTAAAAACAGAACTGCGCAATGGGAATGCTTTAATAATCACCCACACAGACGAGCAGAAGCTACAGACAGAGAGCCACTACGGATGGTGCCCGGAACAGAGGTGAGGATGGCCCAGAACTCTGCCTCCGGGAAAGGTGCCAAGTTTACAGGACTTATCGTGGTGCCCTCACCAGACCCCTCCTCCTCCTCCTCCTCCTCCGTGGCCGTTGGCGGCTCCTGTATCTCCTCTGAGGAAGCCTGAGGCCGGCTTGGGTAACTTCTGCTGCCTGAGACAGTCACGTGTGCTCGGGACCTCTCACCTGAGGTCTCTGGGTGCTGAACTGGCGTAGAGGTAGCTAGGCCCGGGAGAGAAATGTGGTCACCTGTGTCATCTTCTTCAAAGTCGTTAAGGCAGTACACTTCATCCAGGTCAACGTCCAGTGTCCGGAAGCCCTTGGTGACCACACCAGGACGGGGGTCCAGGATGCCCCCAAGGTGAGGCTGGGCCAATTGCTGCCAATGGTGAAGGGTGGCAGAACCTTGTAGGAGAAAGGAAAGAGAGGGTTAGAATAGAAATCAAAGATCAGGCGTCCTATAGCCCGCGGGCCACATGCAGCCCTCCGAGGACATTTATCTGGCTCACTGAGTGTTTTTGCCGTCGTTGCCTGTCCTGCTTAGCAAACGACTCGTCCCAGGGCCCACAGTCTGGCCCTCCCAACAGTCTGAGGGACAGTGAACTGGCCCCTTGTTTAAAAAGTTTGAGGACCCCTGTCTTAGATGATGGCTGTTGGCTAAACTCAGAGTGCTCAGAGTGAACCCAGCAGGACCTGAGCTTTTATAGGTGTGCTACGGTGGGGACTTTGGTGGAGCAGTCTTGGCCCTTCCTGCTATGCAATAGTAGCTAAGATCCTACTATACCCAGAAGGGTTGTTAATTTAAGGACTCCCCAGTTGTTTTTTTAAAGTAAAATTAATGTTATACTATGTGTCGAGATTTGGTGATAAAGTCTTTATTTTAATCACCTGATGTCAACCCCCAAGTTCAACATATCATTTTACAAATAGAAGGGCAAAAAATGGCAAGATGAGCATAAAAGGAAGATGCCCATGTACCAATTCAATGCCAAATACACATTGCTGGGAACAGGGAGGACACAGCTCAGGCAGAAGGAGATAATGTCAAAGCAACCCCATGACTCACAAGAGAAAAGTAGCACATAGAGATAAGTGATAGGTGTGACCATCACCTCCTGTACTTAGGTTTACTGTATTCCACCATCAACCTCAAAAGGCTGCAGGCCTAGGAAGAGGGAGTCTCTTCACGCAGAGGTCTAAAGCAGAGGAGCCCATCTCCTCGGTGACACCAGACCCCAGGACTCAGATGCTATCAGGCAAGGTCTGTAATAACATCAGTCTGTGTCCCTGAGGACCTCAAGGTGTCACAGGGGCTCTACAAAGAGAAGTATTCCAAGGCCTAGTATGCTTAGGAACTTGGGTTAAGAAGTCTATTTACAGAACCTTTAGTATATAAGTGTGTCTCAGAACCTTTAGTATGCTATAATGTCCTGGGTTTCTGCTCAACCCATTTGATAGAGCAACCCTTTTTTCCCCTTGAAATACTTATTAACACCTTACATGATACTGGTAATGGTGGACAGCCTGTGAGGCTAGGAGTTCTAGCCCTTTGCTACAGATAAAGTCACCCACGTGCACACCACCGCAAAAATAAATATTCTACACTCAAAAGAGAGACTCTGAAGAGGTTATCAGGCATCAGAGGACAGGTGCCTTCCCACACAAGTGGACGCCCAGACAATTGCTGCTGCTTTACCCAGGGTATACTTGTTGAGTAAGCAAGAATCCCTGCTGGCTACCAGGCTGCCCTGGGGAGCGAAAGAAAAGGAACCAGGGCTGCTAGGAGCCAGCCTCTCAGGAGCCAAGATAAAAGAGAAGGGAAACACCAGCAGGTGCAGGGATGAGGAAGGGATCCAGAACCCTCTGGTGTGCCCAGTGAGTGCACTATCTCCAAACACCACCGGAAAATAACTTCTCAGCCAGGAAAGCTTGAAAATATTTTGTCAGTGGGCAATTTCAAATCCACTTAAAAGAAAAAAATATATATATCCTTCTAGTACACATTGAAAGAGTTCCTAGACATTCACTTAACGGTCTATTCCAGTTTCATGTGTGTACAGGTATAATAGCAGTCTACTTAATCGGACTCTATTGAATATAAATAGAAAATACTCCAGATGCAAAAGAAAAATGAAACAAGATTGTGAAGAGTGAATATAATGAAAGAGGGCATCTCACTGGGTGGGTAAGATATGTCTAGGGCACTGGTATTCAACTGGGGATGATTTTACCTGTGGGGACATTTGGGACTGGAGACATTTTTGGTTGTTACAACTGTAGAAGAAGAGGGGGATGCTAACAGCATCTGGTGGGTAGAGGTCAGGGATGCTGCTAAAATCCTACAAGGCATAGGACAGTCCCCATAAACAAGAAATGACCTGGACCCCAATGTCAACAGTGCCAATATTAAAAAACCTTGCTGTAGAGCTGTGGTTCTTAACTCTCAGATATCCTGAGACTCTGAAGGAAGCACTCAAGACTCAAGCTCCCTTTGGAGAGGACCTGTTCCCCCAAAGCAGCTCACCAGCAACACTGTCAAACACAGCCAGGTCTCAGCAGACCTGCTGAAACCAGCTCTGGGACTCTGAGCCTCAGGACCCACAATATCACTATTTTTTATTAAGCTGTATATTGAAGCAGGCCTGCATGGCAATTTTTTTACATGTATTACATAACTCACTCCTCAAAGCCACCCTATGAACTAAGTAATACTACATACTTTAAAGATAGGGGAGCAGAGGCTGCCTAAAATTAGATAACTTCGCAAAGTCGCTTTGGTCAGGTTCTTTCAGTAATCTCACGCTGCCTAATCCCCAAAATCTACAGGTCTGAGAACAAGGCCATCAGTGTTCCAGCCAGAAACCCTGCCCTCCCCCACTGCATAAATGGTCAGCAACAAAACTTCCAGGTGGATGTCTAGGGTCTGCCAGGAGACCTACACTCCTGCTGATGGGGATTCTCCACCACCCCTGAGAACCCCACTCACACTAGCTAATGCGCCCATGTCCACATATTCACTGGCTACCCTGACACATTCCTGACAATGAAACTGCAGCAGGGAGTCTTAAATGAGCCATTGTCATGCTCATCTCTGCACATGGGGATCTACGAAGGATGATGAGAAATCCCAGGTACAACATGGCCACATCACCTCTACTGTTGAGGGGGAAGAAGGGAAAGCCAACAGACTCTGAAAAGTGAAGGACCATGGCAAGCAAATGCCAGATCTCTTTGTCGTTTGAGATGTCTACAATCCACAGGGAAAGAACTCATGGATACTGGAGGTAAGGGCCCAACCAGAGTCCCGCAGGCCTCACACCTCTGTCTGTTCAATGGCTGCCTCATCTATCTCCCCAATCCCTCCCATGGAGGCTGGAGAGAGAAAGGAGGCTACTACTAAGGGTCTGCTGTGTGCAGCTAAAGAGGCTGCAGAAATGCACTGAAAACCACATAGCCAAGGAGACTAAGTGAGATCCCAATTAAAAGGTGTGGGAAGATGCATTGTACTTGGATTTGTCCACACCGTGGACATCTCGTACTCATGTAAGAACAGCCAACCTTTACTGGGCGCTCACTGAGGGGTAGGCACTCTTCTGAGCAGTATATACTTGTAACTCATTAATTCTTCACAACAAACAGTAACCCTGTCTCCATTTTACAGATGAAGAACCTGAGTACAGGGTGGCAAAGTAACTTGCCAAAGGTTGCACAGCTGGCTAGTGGCCAATCCAGGACTGAAACCAAGGCTGGCTCCAGTGTCCATTCTTTTAACCCTCCACACTGCTTCTCAGCAGTGAGGGGTCCTCACATATGGGAGTCTCAGAAACCTAGTCATAACACCCTGAATGGCTCTTCTAACCCCCATCCAAGTGTCTTCTCAAACCTAACTGTGCTATTTCAGTTATGGAATGCTATGGGGCTCATGGCCTACTTCCACTCCTGACTGGTCCCAAGGTCTCTGGAGGGTTTGCCAAGCCTAGCACCTGGGGAGAACATCTCACACTTCACCTCAGTGCTGCTGCTGCCACTGCCTGTACCACCAGGAGGGAATTCTACCCATCTCCCTGGCTGCCTGAACTCCTTCCTTTCATATCAGAGGGTGTACAAAATAAAAGGTAAGTATGAACCACATCTTATTCAAAGCCTGGGTTTCCTCTTACCTATCCTTTCCCCAGCTCATTCCTCAGCCTGGCTTCCTGTACTTGTCAAACACAAGCACAATTGTTATCTCCCACTGTATTACCTCCCACTATCAATTCAATATAAGACTGGCCTCCCACCCACATAAAAATGAGGCAGGGATTAGGCAATGGGACAAGGAAATAGGAGCCTTTGTCCTCAGGGTTGGCACCAAAATAAAGTTCTATGCAACAAGGGTGTGGACAGCAGAAGAACTTAATGATGGTCTCTACCCCTTTCCCTCTCCACCTGTGTTCCAGCTAAAATGTTTCCACATCATCAAAGGAGAAAAAAAACAAACCCACTGATGTCAGAGGTGTTCCTCTCAGAACTCAGAATAACAAAACCTGGGCAATAATGCACAGTTCATAAGTATATCCTTTCTCTTAATTATATACTGTTTGTTTGGAAATATTACCACAGTTATAATTAATCAGAAAGGAAAAGCAAAATTCAGGAAAAGAAATATTGCCTGCCTCGGTCTTTTTAACATAGATATCTCCCTCTCTAGTTCGAATGTTTTGTTTGTTCTTTACAACTCACAAGTTAAGATGAGAGACAAGAGTACTCACATTCTTAAACACCTAGCTCAGCTATTTTGGCTGACACAATAAGCAGATGGCAAGATTAATTAAACAGGTAGGGAGACATCGATGGTAGACACAGATTGGATATCTACTGAGATCCCAGCCAACGTTCTCCAGGGGCCTGTCACCCTGGGCACTTTTATCTGGGCTGCTGGAGATCATGGGAATCCTATCAGGTTCTGAGCAGGCCAGTGGAAAAAGAGAAGGTCAGAACAAACCCTAGCACAATGCGGTCCAGGTCTCAACACCAGGAACGTGGCCCTGTAGACCTGAGCTGCTGGAATAGGGATAAGTTTGGGAAGCCCAAGTTTAATAAGCACTACTGGGTACCAGGCACAATACCAAACATACCACGCTTACTTCTCTCGCAATCTTGTGTGATAGCTATAAGCCTACTGCACAACTAAGGGAAACAGGGCTCAAAAGGCAGGGCAACTTACCCAACACTGCAGTAAGAGCTGTGCTGCACCAGTACCCTACCTTAGCAGACTTAACATAGTGTAGTAACACAAAAAATAATTGAGAAGGGGAGGGAAGAAAGAAAATATTGGTTATATTCTAAACAGCTAAGAAAACAGAACTATAAAATGGAGACAAAGAGACTTCTGAGGATATATTACAGGCCACGGGGATAAAACATGACTTTTAATGGTGGTGACTTAGCTTCCAGGGGAGCAGAGTACTATATATCTTGCAAATCTAATGGGATTTCCTCTTATTATTAACTAATCACAGAAATATCCCTAAGTCACAAGATTAAAAGGAATAAAGATGAGTTGGTCGAAACAAATTTTTAAAAATCTCTTCTTGAGATGTGCATTGAAAATTAACTCAAAAACATACTCTTAGATGAGCTAATGAAATATGGAATCAAATGTGGAAGGCAGACAAGATAGAGATGATAAATTCTAATGATCTTCAAGAGACAAAGGAGGAAACAAAGAAAAAGTAAGGCAGAAAGTAAAATTGCAGAAATGAAAGATTTTATTGAAAGAAAAACAGACACAGTGTGGATGGGCAAACAATCACCAAGCTTCAACTTGAATAGACAATTTAAAAAGAGCGAGCCGTCTCTTTTCTGAACTCTAGGAAGAGCCTGAATTACACACAATTCAACAGTCTACTCTTCCTTGCTCTGGAGAAGATGGAACCAGGTCATGTCCTGGGCCTTTATCAAGCATGACCTCATCCTACAGCTTGCGGTTTCAACAGGAACAATACTGCCCCCAAGGGGACAAAACCAGATTATTTTAAGGTGAAAAAAACTATTATATTTAGGTACAGAGCACAGATATATGTAAAGTACATAAATGATATGTCTATGTTATTAAAATTTCACTAGAGGATACACTGGGGGAAAAAAACATCTAAAAAGGTTTCTTAGAGGGGGCAACAAAAAGTCGAGAAATATTCCCTTATAGAAATTCTAATTTGGCTTTAGAAATGTAATAGAGAATTCTAAAACACCTTTTCAAATTCATAGGGGTTTCCAAACTAAAGGAAGAAAAAAATTAAAAAGGCAAATACTCGGTAGCTCCTGGTGTAGTAGCTACAGGGAAAACACTGTATAAAGCCTGAAGCGACTCCCCCCAAAAAAGTAAGGAAAGAAGAAGCGCAAAGGGAGTTTTCCCATGAGTTCAATCATCTAAACTGTGAGCTGCAGGGGGTTCAGAACTCCTTCCCTCCACAGTCGCCTACCTCCTGGCCTCCAAATTTTGGACTCTACAGCTTCTTTACCTGAAGATCAAATCAGAACTGAGCCCACAAACTGCTTTCAGGTGGTCAGTCAATGGGGGAAAACCCAAACCAAACACGCACAGGGTCTGCTTGGCACCTGACATCAAAACGTGTGACAAGGCAAAGCCTTACTTGTCTACCTTCTCAGACCCCCACCCCCACCCCCGGCGGGCCCTAAGTGACTTTTGAGTCAGCCGGCAGCTCTCACTCCTAAGGTTCTAAGGCAGGCGACGCCCGCCCTCCTCTCCCCGCACCGTCCACCCTGCAGCTGGCTCAGAGGAACTCGAACCAGCAGCGGGGGTGGCTGTCGCGGAAGAAGAAGGAGTAGGTGTTGCAGAGCGGGCCCGCCTTCCGCAGGTGCAGCAGCGCCCACAGGGAGTCGCCGACCAGGGCCGAGAGGGGCCGCGGCCCGCTGCGGTCACCTTCCAGCGGCTTCACGATCTGCAGTTTCTCGGGCAGGTAGGAGCGGCTGCTGAAGGACATGCCGGAGAAGCCGGTGAACTCGGAGAAGCGGGAGTGCGTGCCCAGGGACATGATGCTCTCGGTGGGCGTGAGGGAGCCGCTGCGCAGCTCGCCCTTCTCCGCCAGCTCCCGCAGCTTCCGCTCCTGCTCCTCCTCGAAGAACCTCCTCTCCGAGAGGTAGTTCTCCCGGCGCAGGGACAGCCGCCGCAGCGCCGTCTCCAGGTCGTGGGAGCCCGGCGTGCCCGGCGTCCCGGGCTTCTTACTCCGCTCCTCGTTTCTGGAAGGAGAAAGGGGTGTGAGGGTGGGCCGCCCGCTATAGGGGCACCTGGGGACCAAGGTGGGCAGTTCCCATGCAGGTTCACAGGAGACAAACACCTGCCCTGGAGAGTCACTCCCCTCTGCTGGGTAGGGGGGATTGAAAGGACCTCGGGGACTAAGGTGGAATGAAAATTTTCACAGACTAAATTCAGTCTCTCTAAACATGTCCCTCAGGAACATTCAGGAAGCAACCTGCAGGTTGCAGGCCTGCTCACCAGAAGGCCAACTGGTTCAAGGGATGCTTCTCTTTCCTTCTGAAGCAAAGGTGTGGAAAGCTCAACTCTGAACAAAACCAGCTTTGGGGCCCAGAATGGTGGCTCCTGCCTATAATCCTTGCACTGGAGGAGTCCGAGGCAGGAGGATCACTTGAGCCTAGGAGTGTGAGGTTGCTGGTGTGAGTGCTAGAGTCCACCACTGTACTCTAGCCAGGGTGACAGAGCAAGACTCTGTCTCAAAAAACAAAAACAGAACAACAACAACAACAACAACAAAAAAAAAAAAAACTCCAGCTCTGATCCAGGGACTTCCCATCTGTCTGACCCAATCGGTCCAGAATAATCAATTTTATTAAGGGAAAGCCTTCACAGAGTGGATAATATTGGTGGAAGGGGAGGTTTGGAGCACTTCACAACAAAGAGGAGCTGACCACTGCAGAGGAGAGCTCTTTCTACGGATGCATAACGTGACCGTAACTTTTAGGTGCCCTGACTCCCTGCATCCCACCTCAGAAGGAAACCAGAGAGCCAGAGTCAACCCAGCCTTTCCAACATCCAAGGTACAAAGGGATCACAAAACAATCATCTATTCTGTAGTCTAACAGTGAAGATTAACAGAAGAAAATATTATTAATCCTCCCCTCTAGCAGTTTACAGAAAAGCAGACTTTCTGGTATCCACCGTGTTACACCTCTTTAAACTGGTAAAATACCAATACTGAGGATGAGCCTGTGCTCAGCAGGTTGGTCGAACAGATGTGAGGACTGGTAAGGTCTGTACTTTCAGGTGACTCTCCCCAACCTCCCTCTAATGATTCCTCAACTGCCTTCCAAACCAGAAAAATAGAACTCCCAGCTCACTGACCCCAGGTCTGCTGCCTCTGTTTCCAAGATAATGCTGTTGGTCTTATTGTCAAGAACAACGTTGCCAGCATCGCTGCCGTAGAAGCTGGACCGGGGGGTGCTGACGCAGCTGGAGAGGAGGGAGTTCATTGCTGAGGACTGGTTGGAGCCAGGGATGTTCATGGGGGAAGGCGTCAGAGACCTCTGCTTGACGACCTGGTTGATGTTTCTCACTGTCTCAAAGACACGCTTCTGGTGACTGGGGAGAGTGCACAATATGCATGAATAAGCAAATGCAGGAGTGACCTTGGAATTAAACCCTCCAATAATTATCAACAGAGGAGCCAAGAAAACACCTGGCCCCCGATCAGCCCCCAAGCAGCCTGCTATCCTATGCCTTCCACATGTTCTTCAGGGTGCTGGCTGCCCCCTCCACAGTGCGAATGCCCACTGAATCCAGGACTCTGATGCACTTTGTGTGCTAGCAGGAGTGATGCTGCTTTTCACACTCCTAAAACGTGGCCTACAAATATAAATACTTAAGTATTACTGCTGTCTCCTTGCTACTTTTCTTCTTTCACTAGAAGAAGCACTAAGTTCCAAGAGGGCAATACAGGACATGCTAGGATTCAATAAGTATTTATAAATGGATATTTTTTGACCATTCACATTAAAAAAAAAAATGTCCTAAAATCCGTTTTAAACTTTTTTTTTTTTTTTTTGAGACAGAGCCTCAAGCTATCCCCCTGGGTAGAGTGCCGTGGCATCACAGCTCACAGCAACCTCCAACTCCTGGGCTCAAGCGAGTCTCCTGCCTCTGCCTCCCAAGTAGCTGGGACCACAGGC
>CAUYQV010065463.1:0-45319 GCA_963574575.1 Galagoides demidoff | reverse complement strand
GTAATAGCTAACTCATGCTAAGCACTTCTTACATGGAACAGGATATCATGGTAATGACCTCAGCTTGCATGGTAGTGAGGCTTATGAAGTGGTAGTTAAGAGTACAGACTCCCAGCTAGAATGGCTGGGTTCAAATCCAACCTCTATAGTTTACCAGCGGGGCAAGAGCTCTCGTTCATTCTGAGTATCCTGAGTATGAGAATTTTATAAAATGTATACAATATGTGATGGACTGGTACAGGTTTATTGTTAAGAAAATTTATTAGTAACAACTGGGTAGCATTAAACGGGGTGGGCCCATGAACATGTATAAATAAGTAAATTTTTTCACACTATATAATGATAAAGGAAGAACTTAAGAAATTTCATTCATGCAAATCAATGTCATTTTGTGTTAATCTCCCCTACAGTCCTGCCCATGTAAATTGAGGAGGAAGGCTTTACAAAGGCAAGGAGGGGTCACGTGATGTTGAAGATGGGGCTCTCATTTTCTCACCCTAGTCAGAAATGGGATAACTGCTGAGAATTGTCTCTTGTTAAGAGAAATTCAAAGGGCGATTCTTCAGTAGATACATGTCTTGCAGTAGATTTTGGTATAACGGCTTCGCTGAGAGTCAGAATCATACTAGGAGTGCACATTGTGGTGTAGACGGACATAAACCAACACAGATACAAACGCACACCCGCAGGGGAGAGTCCTGGGTGACACCATGTGCTGTGGCTGCTTATGCCTGAGGATTGGATGTGGCCAGTGATCGCTCTTGCTAAACTGAGCATGGCAATCCACGTAGTAACAAAAGCATTATTTAGGCTTTTTCCATGCTGGCTTTTGCTTAAAAATTTTGGTATAACAAAATTTCATTTTTCTAAAAATTGCCTGCTAATGTATGATGTGATATTGAATAAAACCTCAAAAGTATGAAATGGAGAATGACAAATGTTTAAAGTAATCAATGTGGATTTCTGCTGAGCTGCACAGTTGGTTTAAAGAAGTGAGTTTGGAGACCTATTTTAAGATTGAATCCCATTAGCCATAGGGCATACTTAAATGTCAGTTCTGTTTCTTGGGAATGGAGTAAACCTAAATATGTAGTATTTATAATTCTGTTGGGCTCAGGTTATAGAATATTATGAATAGTTCTATTATCCCATTTACAATGGGTGCCTGAGGCACTCGTGTTGGCAGTCACGGGCAGCAGACGCAGGGATGGGAATGGCACTCTGACATGACGCAGAAAGTCTAAGAGGAGTGAGATGCAGGGAAGTGAGAAGTCATGAGGACGGAGACGCTGGAGTCTTGTTTTATTCAGTGAACTACTCAAATCTCAACCTTTTAGACGTTGCCCTTAACCTTGTCTGCATTTCCACCTTCTACAGTTTGAACTTCCAACTTGTTTCGCTCGTAACACTTGATCCTTTCCCCTGCTACCACATAGCACATTGAGTCTGCAATTTACTTCCAGGATGGTTTAACCCCCAGGTGGGAAACCTTCTGAAAGTAGGGCCCAGATCTTATTACTTGGAATCCCTCAAGCTGAAGAAGGGCTGATCTCTAAATGGCACTCGCAAACTGTATTGAATAAAGTCAGGTAAATGAGCTGCTGTCATCTCACCCCTTCTTCAAAAAGCACCTTTATATTTTGATTGTTTTCTAAGAAAACTGCTACCTAAACTAATTCCAAATGAGAAGTAGCAATGACTCCTTCCTACCTCCTGGATGGACCCCAAACTCTTGCTCTGTTTGTGAGGTCCTTCACGACCTGGCTTGCACTGTTTTCTCGGCCTCCTCTCTGCCAATCTGTCCCTTGCTGTGTTCTGGTCACGTTTGGCATTTGCAGCCCCACATATGCTCCACACAGCTTCACAGCTCCCTGTCTTTATATTTGCTGTTTCTTCTGTCAGGAAAAACTTTTCTTTACTTTAAAAAAAAATTGATTTGATTTGTTACAGAAACACAGAATCTAAAAATTCTAATAAACAATTTGCTTCTTTCCAAGGTTTGCGTATATAATTCAATATTCAATGATTGCTGATTGGGATTTATTTTCTACTTTGTTGCAGTGCTTTCAAATCCAAAGACATAAGTGCTTATGGTAGCAAGACACTAACAATAATAACAGATAGTGTTTATTAAGTAGATATTAAATGACGTGATGCCTGTAGCTCAGTGGTTAGGGCAACGGCCACATGCTCCAGGGCTGGTGGGTTCAAACCTGGCCCAGGCCTGCTAAACAAAAAAAATAGCTGGGCATTGTGGCGGGCACCTGCAGCACCAGCTACTCAGGAGGCTGAGGCAAGAGAATTGCTTGAGCTCAAGGGTTTGAGGTTGCTGTGAGCTGTGATGCTACAGCACTCTACTGAGGGTGACAAAGTGAGACTCTCAATGTAAAAAAAGTATACATTAAATGACAGCCTGTGGTAGCACTTTATACAAATTATCTTATTCCTCAAGCAGCTCTGAGCTAAGTACTATTTCTAGCCTCCTTTGCTGATGAGGAAACTCAGAGAAGTAATTAGCTGAGTTTCACAGAGCTGGTAAATGAAGCTATCGCTGAAAGTTAATCCCCTTCCCTCCTCTGCTCCAGCTTCCATTTTCCCAGCAGTTTAGTTTTGGGCCTTCTGTGTCTGTCTCTGTATTTGTACATGACTCATAACCGCACAACCCCCACTTCTCCATCTAGTTCTTTTTGCCTTTCCAGTTTAAACAAGGAGCTGATGTATCACCTCCTCAAGGAGCTTCCTCTGACCCGTACCCCTAATCAGGTTCTTCACATTTCCCGCATTATTCTGAACATGACATTATCAGGGATTTATTACAGTACCTTATACAAATACCATCTCATTGTTCAACTCTTCCGCTACCTCCAGAGCTCCTTGATGAGAAGGACCATGTCTAATTATGTCTGTATCCTGGTATTTAGCAGAAGAAGGACCATGTCTAATTATCTCTTATTCTGGTATTTAGCACAGAAGTGGCACACAGTGCAAATTATATTAGATGGATTAATTTGTTCTATAACCTATCTATTCAACCTTTGATGTGCACTGTCAAATTGCCTGATTCTGTGTTAGATGCTGGGGTTAATGGTGCCTCTGTTAGCTTTTGCTGCAAACAAACCACCCCTAAACTTTGTGTATTAAAACAACAGCCTTTTATTTAGCTCATAATCCTGCAGGTTGGCTTTTTGGTGGGGTTGAGCTGGGAGTCTCTTTTGGCATTGGGTCGGCTCACTCGTGCATCTCAGGTGACTGTTGGGTCAGTGGAGGCCAACTGAACTAGAATGGCCTCCATGGCTTGCTCTGATCCAAGTGGTCTCTTGTCTTCTACCTGGCTGGCCTGGGCTGTTCATATGGACAACTTTTCAAGGGCATGAAAGGCCTTGTGAGGACTCTGCGAGGAACTAGAACAGTGTCACCTCCCGTGTGTCCTGTCATTGAAAACCACAAGCCAGCCTCTACTGAAGGGGAGGGAGAATAAACGCCACCCTTAACAGAAGGAGCTGCAAAGACACATCCCCTTATGTCAGAGTACAAAAGAGTAATAGGAAATACTGTGGCCATGTTCACAATTTACCATGAGTAGTGGGGAAAAAAGCACAGTCCTTGCTCTAAGACAGAGATTCTCAACCTGTGGGTCCCAACCTTTGTAACAATGAAAATACATCCTGCATATCAGATATTTACATTATGATTCATTACAGTAACAAAATTACAGTTATGAAGTAGCAATGAAAATAATTTTATGGTTGGAGGTCACCACAACATGAGGAACTGTATGAAAGGGTTGAGAACCACTGGTTTAAGAGAACACACACCTGATCTAATGAACAGTAGTATTTGTAAGGTCACAAAGAACAACTATTTGTCCATCAATCATGTAAAATTAGAAACTGTTGAAGCTATTCTGTAGTCTTTGAAAGAAGCTTTCTGAGTTTAACTCTTTAGCTTATTTGTGGCAGTTCAGGTTCTGTTCCATCCCCTTCCTGCACCCGTGGCCAGCAGAGGGTTTCCCCGCCGGATCCTGGAAGCTACAGAGGACGGGTTGGCTCGAGGACCAGTTTCCCGCATCTCTGGCTGGTTCTCGGGCCGGTGGGCTTAGCCTCCCGCGCTGCCCCAGGCGCTCGGCTACCGGCAGCCCACAGTGGGACCAACCTGACTGAAGGGCGGGACACTGCGGGGCGGGCTCTGGGTCACTCTGGCCTCTAGTTCCGGCTCATGTCCCCACTTGGTTGATTGCAGCAACCACAAACAGTAAACTCCTGAAGACTGCTGCTTTGGCCAAGAGTGGAGGCTGCGATCTTCTGCCTGGCCCCTCCCCCAACTGGATCAATAAGAAACACGATGTTTTCTCCCCAGGATGTATTTATTCTATGTCTTAACAGGAAATTCTACCTATTGTGAAAGAAGGTGGTTTTTTTCTGGGATATACAACTTTCTGGATTTTTTTTTTCAGTATATACAACTTTATTTTTGACATTTTGTTTACATTTAAACTTTTAAAATATTCACTTCTGTCATTCCTCCTGGAATGCTTTTGCAAAGAAGACTTTCCTGTACCTTCCCTCTCTCTCTCTCTCTGTCACTCAAATAGCACTATGGACTCATAGTTTAAAAAAACTTCTTTCCAATCAAGCAAGTATCCAATGTACTCGATACTAATATGAAGCCAGTAGATGATCCAGTACACACCACACAAGAGAAAACTCAATTAAAGTCATGGGAGGAGGAGGAAGCAGGAGGATCTGAGCCCCACTTACTGGGCGCCAGGTTAGGGTATGTGGCACACCTCCTGGGGGAGGGGCACGACAAGAGAGACTTTACCTAACAGACGCAAACACTGTAACCTAATTGTTTGTACCCTCCTATTAATCAGAAATATATTTTTAAAAAGCCTGTTGAGGAAGGATCCAGTATTCTTGTGGCGTGACTGTTCCCATCGTCACGCTCCTTGTCTGAAAGTGTCTCGTGCTCGCCCTGCGTCAGACCTGCAGTCGGACGTTAGTGCAGAAACTCCTGATATGTTTTGGTGAAAATATTTGGAACAAATTCTTTTTACTATGTGGCTGCGTGATCTCCTGGATACGCTGTCGGTTTAGTTTAGGTTTACATTCGATTTAAATCCTTGCTCGTTTTCGTTCCTTGGTTGGATTTGGTTTGCTTTCACCCCACCAAGTTGATTTGATGTTCGGAATTGATTTGATAATTTCATCTTGGGATATGTGGTGACGAGATGGCAGCCTCGCTACTTGTGGGGTGCTATGTGCTTTCCTCTCTCCAGGGTATCAGCAGCGCCATCCTGGGGCAGAGCGCTCAGAAGTCCATGTGTCAGGAACAGCGCAGTTATTCCTGAGTTTTGAGATTTTTAAAAATATACACAGTATTCGTCATACCAATTCTGCACCAGATACATGTTCTACAAGTCTTTTCTTCTGTGGCTTGTCTTTTCATTCTCTTAACAGTTTTCCTCTTTTCTTGTTGAGTTTTGAGTTTTGAAAAAATAATGTGGTTATTCTTGGGACCAAGTCAAGTTCCTAACCCCATGAAACTTCATTTCACTAATGGTTAATTTATTTTCAAATGAGTGAAATGGGTAAGTGTTAAAAGTAAATATAGCTGAATATTTAGCTATAATAAGAGAAAATAATGATAAATTTGTATAAAAATTACTTTGATATGTCAGAAAACACTAGAAAAGTCAAAAGACAAATGAGAAATCAAGATTGCAACACATTAAAGGTTAATGTTCTTTATATAAAAAGAGGCTTGTTTAAATAATAGAGAAAACAACCTCATCCCCACACACCATTAAAAATTAGGCAAAGTATCCAAGTCGGCCGTAACAAAAGAAGAAATCAGGTAACATATATATATAAATATGATTCAATCTCAGGGTCTGGGGCCACTTGATTGGGAACTTATTTACTGTTATTTATAACACATGCTTATATTATTTAGAAAGTAAACTTACCATGGATCTGTAAAACAGGACTTTAAATGTAAAAATGTTGAAAGATTAGGAATCATTTAGTTGGATAAATGTGTCAGAAATCTCAGATAACAGTTACTATAGTTTAAGGCTCAGAGTTACTGTAATTGTGTCTCTGTGACCTCAGCAGCTAACTAAAAATGGAAAAACTTTGATAATATATTACTTTTTCACTGTGTGAAAAAAATGAACTTTAGTTACGACTTTTCTATACTCAATAAATAGAACCACTATGACCCCAATTGTTTAGACCAAAAACCTAAGACTCAACTTTGGTCCCTTTCTTTTCCTTATGCTTTGATGTAGCCTGTTGGTAATTCACCTCCCCTCTCCCCAAAAGACTTCCTGGGTCTGACACACCTTCCTCCCAGCCACCTGCATTCCCGCAGCAACCCGACAGGTGCACCCACTTTCACTCTTATGTCTCCTGTGATCTAAGCTGCACACAGCAGTTCTTTCTAGAAGAGATCATATAACTCTCCACAGAAATCACCAAAATGTAATCCATATTCTTTTCCACTGTTTCCAAGACCCATGCTCAGGCCCCTGCCCACCTCGCCAACTGTGTCTCCCTTTTCTCTGCTCCTCTTTGTCCAGTGGGCTGGCCATGGCTGCCATTCTTTCTGTCTCTTCCACATCGGATGATCATTTCTATCCCAAGCCCTTTGACCTGCTGGTCTGTGTTCCTGAGACTGTCTAGTGTCCCCCGATCTCATCACGCCTGCTTCCTGATCATCGGGAGGTGCTCTGCTCATGGTCTACCTTGTTGAAGGGAGCCTGCTTTCTGCACTAGCTCGAGCTCTTCCTGTCTTGACCTGTCACTCCCTCACTATCGCATTAACCTATTTAATTTTTGCATAGTAGTTTTTAGTGTTTAATATTACATTTTTATAAACTTATTTTTGGTTTCTGCTAGGTCTTTCTTCCAAAATAAGGGCCTGGCATAAAGGACATGCTTATAAACATTTGTTAGGGACATAAATATGCTATTATTAGTTATTTGTAAGAGATGATATTATAGTCAATATGTGTGGGGTTTTTATTTTTTATTTTTTTTGCAGTTTTTGGCTGGGACTGGGTGTAAACCCGCCACCTCCAGCATATGGGACCGGCGCCCTACTCCTTTGAGCCACAGGTGCCGCCGTCAATGTATGTTTTTGTATCTATGTGCAAATAAACATTGATTACAAATAATCAAGGGAAAAATATTAAAATAATGATTCCCTGTCATGATGGGACACCACATCTCTATTTGAGCAATTATAGTGGATAATGCAGTTAAATATCATGAAAAGGCAAACCTAAGGGACTCATACAAAATGTTACAGCTAGGGCTCCCTCTTAAGCTATTTAGAACAATATGATATGTATTTCAGAATGATAAAATATTCATTGATGGGTTGGGGAGCTATTTTGAAAATTTAACTTATTCTTTCTCTGTCCTATTAAATATTCACATGAATACTTTACAATTAAAATCCTGCCCTTTTTAATAAAAGGTATTTTAGGGCTTTTATGCAATTTAGCTTTTGTTCCTCGAGTTCAATTCCCATTTATTTCAGGTAGCTCTGTTACATGCTAAAAGCTTTTGTGCTTTAGCATACTGTATGAATTAGAGCTGCTTCCATTTATGGAACAGCTTTTTAAGCACACCCGTTTTCTCAAGTGGATTTTGCAGCCACTGTTTGCTTTCCTTTCTCTCTCCCTCTCATGCAGTGTCTGTCTCCTTTTTCCTTCACTAGTCCTGAGACTGTCAGCAAAGCAGAAGCCGGATAGCCCGTAATCGCTCAGGACGAACTAAGCTAGCTTATTTATAGGAGGTTTATTCCTTCTGTGGTCACATAAATGTATCAAACTGAACAAGCAATTAGTAATTTCTATTTTGTCTGCTTGAGAATGAAAAAGTTTTAGAGTTTTGTTCAAGTATAATGAGGTTATAATAATAATTAATAATTTCAGCTCATGTTGAAATGCTCTGCTTTTTATCTACCTCTATCAAAATTTCCTCTCAAGAAGTCAGTCTCGGCTTGGCGCCTGTGGCTCAAGTGGCTACGGCACCAGCCACATACACGTAAGGTGGTGGGTTCGAATCCAGCTTGGGCCCACCAAACAACAATGATATCTGAACCAAAAAATAGCCAGGCGTTGTGGCGGGCACCCGTGGTCCCAGCTACTTGGGAGGCAGAGGCAGAAGACTTGCTTAAGCCCAGGAGTTGGAGGTTGCTGTGAGCTGTGATGTCACAGCTTGAGGGACAGCTTGAGGCTCTGTCTCAAAAAAAAAAAAAAAGAAGTCAGTCTCCACAATGGAAGTATTTCAAATACTCTTGTGTGGCACAGAGGAAACACTGGCGTGTACCTTTCAAATTTTGTTTTGCTAAACTTGTGGCACTTTTTGAAGTGTCTCTGCCTATAAAATCAGGTGTGTGATAAGTACCATATGTTTAATTATCATTAAATCCACTTGGTCTTAACTCTGAGTCCCTTTCTGGAATATTAACCCCCCATCTTTCTAACACACTGGCCTTGCCTCCTGGAGGTCTTCCCACCCTCAGGCACCTCCTGTCTGCCTGCTCTGCCTCCTTCATTTCGAATCCGTGGTCACTACCTCCATCTCCTTCGCCTGATTGATACAGCAGTTTCGTCAGTGGGTCTGGATACAACTCAGGTCTAACAGCATCACTTACTTTAGGCTGCTTTGTCTTTAGCCTCGCCCACATCCATCAGAGTAAATACACAGAGAGCAGGGACTGCTACTCAACTTTTAATCAGTTCCTTTGACACAACCTAAGACTGGGAAGAAGAGGAGTCTAAAATCAGATGCACTGAAATCAGCTTAAAAATGAAAGATGGGGATACCTCCCGTTTCTGACAGTAGACTGAAGTTGGACAAGGTCTGCATGTTGTTATTTTCACAATTCCCTGAGTTCTCACTGCTCTACAAATAAACTAACCTGCCTCTGCTGCCGAGTTCCTTGCCCTGTGCTGTGATCTTATCCTTCTAACTTCGTTGCTGTTCTCTGCTACTGCAATGCATTGAAGTTCATTAAACCAATTGAACCACAGAAATCTGTTTATGCCAAGCACCTTAAATTCCTTGGAGGATGTAAGTGTTATATAAATATAACATAAATAACAAGAGAAAATAGTTTTCCTTGGGCAGAAGTAATCATTATGAAGCAAAAGAAAAAAGTGTGCAAATACCAAGAATTTGTTGCAGGATGAGTTTGGGAGTGTGTGTGCTAGGGAAGGAACAAAAAAAACTTGGAAAAGATAAGGTGTATCACGGTCACAGAAAAGTTTGAAATTCTCAGAAATTGTGATAGTCAATATTGAGACTCATTTATATGTCTACGCCTTTATGTGGTAAAGCAGAATGATGTGGTGTTTTTCAAATAGTATTTCTCAAAATCAGGTTATTGAAGTTCAGGCAAAACAGTTACTGTCATCTGCTTATAAGAAATGTGTGGTAAGTTTTCATGCCACATTTCATAGTCAAAAGGTCTTTTCATCAAGAATATCTCAGGGTAGTACAAACTACTTTAACATTTGAAAATGAATTAACTTTTAAAAAACATTTTCCCTTAAATTCCTTAAAGTGAAATCAGCAGAATTATTAATTTGGTAACTCACTTTCATAATATTTACATATTATGAGTCAAGCTTCCATTTTAGATTATATTAAAGCTCCAGGAATAGGATATTTGGTAATCAATTTATTTGGTAAATTTTAATCTAATTATGATGTTAAGAATGTTATGACCTCAAGGAGCTTATACTTCAGTGGTAAAGATCCAAATTAAAAAAAAAAAAAAAGGTCTGAGACATGGCTTCCTTTGATCAGCTGCCATCAGCTTTTTCGTCTAAAAATTTCACAGGGAATCAGTATAAATAGAGATGGGAGAAAAGGAGATCTGATACATGTACTGCACTGATTTAATGCTGAATAACACTCCACCTAAATAAAGCTTAGTCACTTCAGACAGCATCCATCATTTATTTGTTCCTTAATCTGCAGTTCTGGAAGGGCGTGGCCAGGGCAGCTGGTTTCTGTTCCACACATCATCACTCAGCTGGGGCCACAGGATCCGCTTAGGAGATAATTTATTCAGACACTTGGAAAGTTGGTGCTGTCCATTGTCTTGGGACTGGAGACTGGGGGCTAACATTTTTCTCCTGGTGGGCCTCTCTGCGGCTCCTCAGGCACCCTTGTGGTGTGGCAGCTGGATTCTACATGCAAGCCCTCAGTAGAACCAGAGCAGTGTCCTACCAGCTCCCAGGCCTTGCTTCATAAGTCACATGGGAATGCTGTACTCACAATGGGATCCACATGGGATGCTATTGTCACAATCCAGTCAAGGTTCAGTGGGAAAAACTAGTCCCCCACCTCTTGATGGGAACAGTGTCACATGGTGAGAAGAGTGTGTGGAACAGAAATTTTAGAGGCCCTCTTTCAAAAATGCAGTTTTTCGTGAAGCCCCACACAGCTGCAACTCCCATCCTTTTCTTATGTCAAATGTACTTACCCTCTCTCCCAAGACCCGGCTTAAAGCATCCTAACACATCTACTTAAAGCACAATATTTTACCACCTTAGGTCCAGGTGAAGATTAGGCTCCTTGAATGCTATAACATCTGGGCAGAGAGCCTCAGTCCAAGGAGGTGTGAACTGAAGCCACGGCTTCACAGCTGGCTTCCATGAAGAACAGGCATAGGTAACCTGCGATGGACACATGCACTTAAAAGGGAGAACAAGAGGCCTACAGCAGCCACGGGCCCACAGAGCCACCAGCCCACTTGGCCAGGAAATGCAGCCGGGCTCAGTCAGCGTGTCTTCTATGGAGTGTAGTCCTGCCCTGGGAATTGTCCTTTTTCAGCCCTTGAAACCACTGCATTTGCAACTAACTAGCCTTGTCAGCCTGTTACTGCTTGTCGAATGCTGTGTGTTCAAAGTCCACTTTTCACTTTGTACTGTTGCTGTCTCTTTCAGTCTAAATTGGTGATTCCCTTACTCTCAGATACTTTGTGGGTTTCTATGAATCCACAACCATCAATATCCTCGAGGTAAGTCCTTCTCTATATCAGGCTGCCAGTGAAATGTCTTGGGATAAACATCTTATTAAAAAAAAGGTACTTAGAAACCTGATTGTTTAGGGAGAGAGTCTGTGAAGGATACTCTTTAGATTCTTAGAAGGCCATTGTCTAATTGTCTATCCAAAAAGTTGGAGGAGGTGGCACTTAGTGTCTTAGGTTTTTCTGAAGTCTTAATAAAAGATCTTATCATTTCAACCTGGGACATTCTTTAACCTAAAGCCCTTTATTTTTATTTAAATATATTTAAAAACTTTTTTTTAAGAAGATGGTATATTTGCAATGTTCTTTACTTTTTAAAATTTAAGTTTTTGCTTTTATTATTTTTTAATTGACATATAATTATATGTTATTATGGAGTACAGTGTAATATTTTGATACATGGATACAGTGTATCAAATACAGGTAACAACCATATCCACCACCTCAAACATGTATCATTTGTGCTGTGAGCATTCAAAATCCAGTCTTCTGGCTATTTGAAAATATACAATAAATGGTGTCTAGAAATAGTCACCTTATAGTGACTTCTTATGTTTTCTTAAAACATAAGAACTTATTTCTCTTACCTCGCTATACTTTGCTTTTATTAGTCAACCTCAGACAATACTGGCAATATCTTTCTAAATTGAGAATTGTTTACTATTTGGAGAAACTGAAAATTGGAAACAGTTTGTCATTGTTGTTCTAACCCAAAAGTTCTAACTACTTTATATATAACAATTTGTTCTTTAGCTCATCTCTTTTCTCTTGCATTTTATTGTAGGCAGAAAAACAAAATAAAACAAAAATCCACAAACTCATATGAAGCTCTCCTTAACTGGCTCATCAAATTTACTAGGTATAATTCTAATTTCCACATTATCATAAATGAAAGATTTGTGAAACCTTTTGTTTCTATGTAACAAGAAATCTCTTTCTTCCAACTTCAGGAAAATTTTTCTTACTTTTCTTTGAGCCCTCACTGACAGCTTCCTCAAAGCCTGTAACTAACCTCTGCTGACTTTTGCTAAAACTTTTCTTGAGGGCCTTTTAGCTTCTGCTTACTGCCAGTCTCAATCTCAGTGATAAATGTTTTAGGTGTCAGTTTTTGTAGATCCCACTTCTGTTTTGGTTACTAGTGCTATGCGACAGATTGCCTGAAACTTGGCAGCTTACAACTACCATTTTATTTTGCTCTTGATCTTGTTAAGTCAGGAGTGTGGGAAAGACCTGCCTGGAAGGTTCCAGCCCGACATCCTTCATGCAGTTGCAGTCGGCTAGAGCTGAAACAGTTGTGAGCGAGCTGGCAGACACATGTTTTCCTCCTGGGCTCTCAAGGCTGGTTGGGCTCACGGAGAGCAGGGCAGCCCCACCCCTGCACCCCAGCAGTCAGGGTGGTTGAAGTCTTCAGACAGGCTGCCTCGGGAACAAGGTAGTAACTACGAAACTTTCTATGTCCTAACCCAGAAAGCCTTGTAGTTTCATATCTGCTATACTTTGTTGGTCAAAACAGTCACAAAAGCCAACTGAGTTTCAAGGGGAGAAAGGACATAGATCCCACTTCTAAGGACAGGAGTGTCTCAAGGAGAGGAGTGTTGCAAAAACTTCATACATGTTGAAATTGCCACTAAAGGTAATTTCATGCATGACAATAGGAGTAGGGAAGTATTTTGTAGGATGGAAAGTTGGCCCTGGAAATGAGAGGTATATAGGCCTTTGACTTGGCTGGCCCTACAGTTGGGTTGGCCTTTAGTGGTACAAAAAGGATCCTGGATGAATTCCAGGGGTCTGGTTTGGTCAACAGCCTTCCATGAAGATAGGGAAGAGCCACCAAGGGGAGCAAGTTTGTGGGCGCATGGGAAAAGGGGGAGTGTGGAGTGGGGTGAGAGTGAAAAATATAATTTCTAATAAGCCCAGTTTGAGGTGCCAGGAACATCTCCAGATGGGGAGGTATCTAGGGAGTAATTTGATTGATCAACCCTTTCTGGGCAGGGGCTTCGACTGTGTCTTCGCTGTTGTAGATTTCCCAGTGCCTGGTCAGGGGGCCTAGTGACTTCATTAATATTGAGAGAGTCCCGCTCAGGTGGGGGGCAAAGACAGAGACGTGGAAGCTTCTGTATAGGGGCAGCAGTGAGCACCACGGCCCTGCAGACGGTCAGTCCATGAGACTGCAGAGCACTGGTCACACTACACTGAACTTTTTGGGCTGAATCTGGAGAGCTGATACATTATGGAATTATTTTTTATTTTATTTATTTAATTTACCTCCCCAAGGTTGGCAATATTTTTTCAAACTAAATATTCTACATGGTTTTTAAAAATTAGAAAATCTGACCATTCTAGGCCTACCATCCTAATTAACAGTGCTGGGCAGAGAGGCGTCCACACCCTGTGGTGGGTGTGTGAGGTCTGCGTGTGTCTGTGCCCTGAACTCTCCGTCTGCCGTGTGAAGTTTGGGCTCTGTGCTATAGTAAGGAAAGGTGAATGCTGAGGACCGAGTCCTCTGGAGCAGCAGCACTTAAGGGGCAGGAGAAGATAACAAAGAAAACTGAGGAGGAAAAGCTGGAGAATCCGTCAGGAGTGTATATAAAATATATTTGCTAATTGATTCACTGACAGAATCAGCACCTAGTTTAAAAAAAAAAAATCAAGGCATTGGCCAAAAAGCAAGCTAGCTAATTTATATCTACAATTTCCTAAATTATGTCTTATGTCTTACCTCAAAGTTAAGAGATTCAAAATCCAACAGGGAATAATACTGACAATGGCAATGACACACCCAGTACGTGACGGGGGGAGGGGGGACGGGACAGCGCCTGGGCAGTCTGGTTTTAAGACATGCTCTCTTAACTCTTAAAATATGACATTGCCTCACATATTTGTCCTAAAATCCTTCAAATTAGTCTCCAATGTGGAAAGGAATGAAGGAATTAGAGCAGCATGAGAGAAGGAAAAGAGAGATCTGCAGACACAAATAGATGAGAGGGGCCTGGTGTGAGGCTGCCTTGCGAATTCTGCAAAGAAGCCAGGAGAGATAAGCAGACCGACCGTGTAAATTGTGTAGAGCGAGAATGGCTGAGCTGTGTGCACAGAGAGGGCTGGAAGGAGCAGAGCGTGGTGAGGCTGTTCTTGGTGCTCATTGGCCGGACTATGAGCTCGCTCTGCAGCCGCTGTTTCTGGGATGAGTCGATGAAGCACCCAAACTAGAGGGAGACAAAGCAGGTTAAGGACTTAAAGGCTGCCTGGCTTCAGGTCTGAGGGGACTCTCTCACCCCTGGCTGAGGGCCTACTCCCCAGGGTCTCAGCAGCGTAGGAGCTGTGGAAGGCCTCTCCTCGCTATTTAAACAGAAAAGCTCCCTTCACATTTACAATGTGAGTCAGAAAGTGTTATTTTTACAAAATCAACTTCAAAATATTATTCTTAATAAAAGTCTGAAATTTATGGATCTGAAAGTTCCATGTTAAGTTTAACAGAAGGTTCGGTTCAAAGGAGGGGGTATCCACATCAACTTCTTTATGTTCAATGCATTTTGATTCTGAAATTAAACCTGCTCGGTTTCTAGGAGAAAATGACTTTTAAATTAAACTCTGGAATATTTTTTTCATTTTACATGTCTCAAAAGGATTCCAATCTTTACCTCTCAGGACTTAGGAATGCAGAAATGAAAAATATTTCTTTCATTTCCCCTGCAGTGGGCGGTTGAGGAGTACAGACGTGAATTTGTCACCCTCCTTGGATCTGTCTCCCAGGAATGATTACATCCAGGCCTATATCTAACTATTAGCACCCAGTTTAAAAAAAAAAAATCAAGGCATTGGCCAAAAAGCAAGCTAGCTAATTTATAGCTACAATTTCCTAAATTATGTTTTATGTCTTACCTCAAAGTTAAGAGATTCAAAATCCAACAGGGAATAATACTGACAATGGCAATGATACACCCAGTACGTGGGTGTGTCAAGCACCCAAGCAAGTACGATGTTACTTGCTCTGTGGCTCTTGAATCCAGAAGAATTGTAGTTTTTCTAATGGGTGTATCATAGAGAGAACTGATACAACATGAGAGATTTCTTTCCCTTGTGTTCCCATCTATCTTCCAAACAAATCATAGTCACAACCGTATTGAAATTAATATTTAAAATTGGAATCTGTACAAGTTCTCCCTAGGGAACGTTGTGTGGAGTAGCACAGGCACTGGAGAGTGTATTCTACAGCCAGCATGCCTGGCTGTGCCTCCTGGGCCTGCCCCGGCTAGTTGTCTAATCCTAGGCAAATTACTGAACTTCTCTTTGCCACGGCTGCCTTACCAGAATCGGGGCATTTTAGTGTCTGTTTCAAAGAGTTATTATGAGTGATAAATCAGTTAATATTGGTAAAGTAGTTAGAACATTATCTGGCCAAAAGTAAGTGCAAAAATGCATGTTTGGTATTTTAAAAAAGTGAAAGAAAGTGTGGTACAGACAACATGCTGTCATATTTGAGGTGCAAGTTCTAATCCCACCTCCCTTTCTGCCACCTGTGTACCTGTGGCCACATTATTCGACCTCGTTAAGCCTCAGTTTTCTCGGTTGTAAAACAGAATAATTACCCGATGTAGTGGCTGCTTTACAGAGTTTCTGTGAGGACTAAATGGGGTGGTCTATGGTAAGCACACAGCATAGTGCCTGCTCCTTGGGACCAGTAGTTGCGAATATATGTACATAAATAATTTCTGTGTGTTCTCTGTCCCTGTTCATTAGCATTTCTCTCTAATTTTTATCTTCATATTTTAAGGTAATTTCTGGGCTTCTGGAAGCCCAGGTAAGAATCTCTGGAAATGAATGGCCAGGGGACAGTGTGCGGGTAAGTGAGGATGTAAGATAAATTACCTAACAGCAGGCTTTGTAGGGTGGCCTGTGTTAGGGAATTGGCCACTATTCATGCTGGCCCAAGGCCCTGTGGGCCCAGAAACCATGTGTCAGCAGATTCAGGGCACATCTGTCCTCCAGGGCTGAACTCATTAACAAAGCTCTCAGAAGTGACGTGCAAGCTCAGAATGCCAATGTCTCCATTTACAACAAGAAGTGAAACTGCTGGGGACAGCGCTCACTCCTCTTCCCACCCTGCCCATTTTGTGCCCGTAGGCAGGCCACATGCTCTCTAGGCTGGCTGTCAATTTACTAATTATAAGGAGAGCCATGACTGCCCTTCGACTCCCTCAAGTTCCAAGCAAGTTCTCCCCTAAAGGCATGCCAGACAGATCTCACATTCTAATAGGAAAGCAGCTTGGTGAGCATGGCATCAGAGGGGTAGATTGTTCTCATATTCACGGGTGTAATGGGATTACAGAGGCAGATCCTTAGGAGGAAGGGATATGCCACCAGCTTGAGCATGAGCCCCAGTGTCTGGGCTGCTGCCGCCTGTGCTCGCTCCTGAGACTGGTCTTGGTCTGCCTCCTGGCCAGCACTCCGTCTTCCTTGTCTGACATGCTTTCTATGGGTAGAGCCAGAATGTCCAATCACATTATTGCGCTGCCTACAAATTTGAGACTAACTGTCTATGGGGAAGATCTGGCCTCAAAAGCTTTTGTTTGTCTCATCCTGTGTAAAGACTAAGATTTATAAAGCAGGAGTATTCATCTAACAAGCCAAACCTGGAACCTTTCAAGAAAAATCCAGAGATGGGGCTCTGTCCCACATCTGGCTAGTGATCTGGAACAGAGTACTCATTACCTTCTTTAAAGGAAGTTCAAGTCTTGGCCTTCAATCAGCTTACCAGGTCCCGGCCAGGTTCTGACACAGGTGATCTGCTTAGAGGCTGGTGACGCACGTGCCTTTGAGGCATTTGGGTTTGTGGCATTCTGATAATTGAAGCAGAATTCATTTATCTGTGCTGTTACCTGCTGTGTTTTCATTTCAAATAATTCTCAGATGACAGCCTGCTTTTCTCATTTTCAGATTTACTTTACTGTCACCCCACAGTAGAGAAAACACATTTTAGTTTGCAAGTCCTAGAGGGTCACGGTAATATGAAGGCTGAAATGTGAGGAAGTGGGATACTCTTGACCCTGCCTCAGGAAATGCTGCTGCTGCTGCCACCCTCCTCTGTTCCCAGCTGAGGCCCCCTTTTTTACTCCTGGGTGGGGTGTACTAAGCATGCTCATGCTCTGTGCTCTGTAAAGGCTATAGACACGACCTGCACGGAGGGAGGCGTGATGTCAACATAGGTGTTTACAGAAGAGATGAATTTGGATCCGTTGTTTACAAATGGATGTCTTTAAGGAACCAGACCTTATTTTTTATCCTGATGCTTTAAATTATTAATAATACAGGAAGGTGCATGCACGATTTGTTAGGATTCCTAAGAAATATAGGCTTTAAAATTCTTATTTTGTCACTAATAAAAGGAGAAAATGTCATTATGTGATTTGATCACTGTAGAAGTGAACTTATCTCTCAAGGAGGAATTTTTTTTCAAATGAATAACTAGTTTAACTAGTTTTCCCTTTAATTTTTATTAATCTTCTAAATATAAGCTAGGATTAATTTCTGAGTAATCTGTTTGAGAAAACAAATGGACTTGAGAAAATGGAAATGTGAGTTCAAGGTCTTACTATTAAATCTACCTCACATGTCCTACTCCCTCAAACTTGACCACCTTGTACCTTGAGTGACCTTTGGGGTGCAAGGTTATGACATATTCTCTCTGTGTCCACACATCTTGCACCTGACTCTTACAATAATACTTATTCCATACTACTGTTAAATTAAATAATGCATTGATTGGCATGATCCCTGGCACATGGTTACCTCTCCATTTCTTCTTCGTCATCATCATCAGTCTGTTTACAAATCTTAATTCGAACACAGATTTATTGATTGTATGGACTGCTGTGTGTCTGTGCCCTCCACGAGTAGGGGTGCACAGCAAGTCAGCAGCAAGTGGTTACCTGAACCACTCATAAGACACAGGACTTCTTCTGAGTCCCCCTTTGGATCTGCAATCTGACATTATTCATGATACTGCAGGAATAATGACTGAGGGACACTTGATTTCCATGTTTTGACTCAAAAAATATAGGTAAATAACTGATCAAAATAAAACTGTAAATTAAAAACCCCCACAAATTTCAAAATAAAGAAAAACAGCAAAGGATGTTATAAACCAGTGTTCTCAGCCTTCCTAATGCTGCAACCCTTTATATAGTTCCTCATGTTGTGGTGACCCCCAACCATAAAATTATTTTCATTGCGAATAATAATTAAAGGATTGTGGCATTAGGAAGGTTGAGAACCACTGTTATAAACAATGATAATACAAACCACACACTGAAATATGGTAAAGCCCTCCTAAAAACATGTAAAAGAAAAGCAAACAAACTAATAGGAAAATGGCAATTGATAATGAGATAAAATGCCCAACATTAGTAAGTAGTAATCAAGAAAATCCAAATTAAAACATTGAAATTCTATGGCAATCACAAAGAGTAAAAATGGGGAGTCTGGAGATATTTCGGCGTCTGGAATATTAGTAATATCGAGATGGCTGATAAGGGTCTGGGGTGATGACAACGCTCACACCCTGCTGGTTGCATTGTAAATGAGTCTAATGGTGTTGGGGTGCAGTTTGACAGCATCTAGTAAAGCTGAAGCTGTGCGTATCCTAAGACCTCATATTCCATTCCTACATATTCATTGTTAGAGAAATCCTTCCATGTGTACAAGAATTAGAAAAGCTTGATATAAGCAATAAATTAAAAATAAACATCCAGTACTTGGAGAAAGGATAAATACATTGGAAAGCTATACAGCAGATGAAAAGAATAAACTATACACACACACACACATACATAACTCCATGTGAGTCTTAAGAAGATAATGCCAAGCCAAAAAAAAAAAAAAAAGAAAAGAAAAAGATTTAAAGGATCTGTATACTATGATACCACTTTTAGAAACCTTAAAACATGCAAATTAATATCTTATTTATGAATGCACACATATCCAATAAAAGTATTAAAAATATGAGAATGCTGGAAACTCACCCAGGAGAGTATTTACTTTTAGAGAGAAAAGGAAAGAGAATGGGTCAGGTAAAGACGTACAGGGCTTTAAATTTATCTATAGTGTTTTATTTCTTCCTGAATCTGAAGCAAATTCAGCATGAGATTAGGATTTTAGGTGAAGGCAAGGAGGATGGAAGGAGGCTATGACCAGGCATGTGGGAAGTTTGAGCTGTGTGGGTAAGTGAACCTTGGTGATAGGGCGCAGCAGCTGGTGAATTTGAACGCTAGTTAGCCACACCAGAAGTCAAAGGGACCCCATCCTGCCTCAGACCCTATGTGTCTTAAACTGTGTCAATTTTAAGAAGGGAGTACTGTGGTTATCTAGACAAATCCAAGAGCATGAGATGGTATCCGGATACCTAAGGTGCTGTGAAAGTTTTTGAGGACTAGAACAAGCCAAAAAAAGCAGTAAAAGTTTTCAATTTTGAGTTAATTAGGTAAGCATCGTGCCCAATTCAGAAACCAGAATTTTTTTTCATGAGCTGGTAATAAACAAGTTTATTTACTCTAATCCAAGACTAACCAAATTAAAACAAGGGAAATTTTTATAAATAACAGACTGTTGATGTGTTTACAGTTGAGTACATTCAAGCTGTATCTTGTGAACCCAATAAAAGAGCTTGCGGGAGGCCAAGAGAAAAAAATTTAAAAACCCAGAGACGTTGGCTGGTGTTGAAGGTACACTGGAGAGTCTTTTTTTTTTAACTTCAGAGACTTTCTTAGAAGAAAAGCAAGAAATGTTTCTAAAATAACACTTGAGATGTGTTTATCTTTAAGCAGACATCAAAAAGTATACAGACTCATAAGCTAAGTCCAGTTAGCTTAGAGCTGTAATTCATATCCCTATTTAACATAGGTAAATGAAAGCATTACAGTGGAAATATATATGTATAAATAGACACACATATATAATGTGTATCAATAAAAGAAAATGAATTACTTTATAATTTGTTGATGTTAATGTGGGCCAAACTCATTAAACTACTTGGTAACTATAGTGTATAAAACATCTGTGTGGAGGTCATACACTATTATCAGAATTGATTTCAGAGACAAACAAAGAAATAGAAGTTTCTTTTCATTTTATTTCTATTACTATTCACCTTATCCTGCAATATTAGCAAAATCCCTTCTTCTTTCATCAACAGAAATAGTTTCCATGGTATCATCACTGCAATCCCCATTTCTCAAGTGTAAATTATCCGCAATAATTTTTCCCAGTGGCCTTTAAGACTTACATATATGTGTGTATATATATATTCCTTAGAATTTTGCTAAGTGATACATTTTTCAGATAATCAAAAGAAGTTAAAAATTAATGTCATTGGTCTAGTTCCAAAATATCAAACATTATCTAGTAGTCAGAATAACCTAGTGTGATAAGTAAAAATTATTCTGTTTTGCAAATAAAGAAACTAAAGCTAAACTAAATTAATTGATTTTCTTGAGAAAAATACACTCCATGCTCTTTCAAAAGTATCTGATTTGGGGGTAGGATGATATCATTATATCCTTCCAATCTTCCCATGTATGTAACTAGGGATAAAAAAGATTAATTTGTTCACCACCTACATATCACTGGTTAACAATCTTTAATTACTATGAGTTTAATAATTCAATGTATCTACTATTGTGAGTCAAATAAATTGTATATTTTCTAGATCAAATAAATATTACAAATAATTTGATCAAAGAAAGCACAGATAAAACAAGCAATTCTTATTGGGAAAATCTACTTAAAAACTTACTTGGAGAATGGAATGAAGAAGGAATTCTGCATTATTTTTTAAATTAGATCATAGCTGTGTACATTGATATTGTCATGGGGTACAGTGTGCTATTTTTATATACAAATTGAAATATTCTCATCACACTGGTTAACATAGCCTTCATGTCACTTTCTTAGTTATTGTGTTAAGACATCTATATTCTTCATTTAGAAAGATTCACATGTACCCTTAAAAGATAAAACATAGATGTGATCCCACCAATCACCCTCCCTCCACCCCACCCCTGTATTCTTGGGCTATAATTGGGTTATAACTTTCCTATGAAAGCTATAAATTAGTTTCATAGTGGGGCTGAGTACATTGGATACTTTTTCCTCCATTCTTGAGATACTTTGCTAAGAAGAATATTTTCCAGTTCCATTATGTAAACATGAAGGAGGAAAAGTCTCCATCCTTCTTTAGGGCTGCATAGTATTCCATGGAGTTTTTCTTTTCAATGACCACACACACGGGGGCGGGGGGGGGCAAAAAAATGTATACACATTTCCAGAAATGTTATCCATGTGTTCCTTTTTGAAGTTGAATTGTGACAGCAACGTGTAGCATGATGTTTGCTCAAAAGATGGTGTTAATCAAATGAATTTTAGCATCACCATGTGACAGGCAGGACACGCAGAGAAAACAACAGAGGCCCAGTGTTGTTGGAGAGCACAGGACCATTGTGAATTGGTATTGGACAAAAATGTTGTGGAAATGGTAGAGAGGAAAGCTCAGTGGCTGCTCCACATGGGATGAGAAAAGAATTTCTATAGACCAAGATTAGGATCTAAGAGTGTAAGTTTATTTTACCCTTTAGGAGCAGAGAGGGAGTTAATGAAAGGAAGAGAGTGAGGAAAGAGAGAGAGAACAGAGAGTAGAGAGGCGGCCTGGCAGCACTAAGAAAGAAAGGAAATATGCCCACCCTGAGGTCCAGTGGTTAGTTGAATGCAAGGAGGGCAGAGAGAAGAGGAAATTCTAGCCACATTCATAGGCTGTGGTGAAAACTGGTCATCCCCTTTTCTGCTTTTTCTCTGGCAGGAGAAAGACAGACTTTTTCCAGGTATTTTTGATGCTGAGGCCTGATGTTCTCACCTTTATTGTCTGGCCAGGAGATTTTCAGAAGGCACTTGAAGCCATAGGAACAAATTCTAAAAGGCAAGGGAGCTGGTAAAAGTCAAGAGAAGAATTTAGGTTTCCTTTGTTTGCTGGGCTCCTAGTGGCTTGCAAAAATGGAATTCCAAGGGGTGGGGGCAGCTGCTAGTGTAAGTCTGCTAGGCAGAGAATGAGAGCAGGCAGAGAGAGATTGATTTTAGTCCCTATTACAAAAACCATTTGAGTTAATGATTTCTCTATTATTTCACTAGAAAGTACAACACTGATGGAGGTGTGAGCATGCAACAGCATCTTCAACATGCCTCTAAATTGCAGGCATTCATGGTAAGTTTGGATGTGCACAAGGGAAGATCTAGGAGACCTCACATAGTTGCTCAAACAGTAATAGTTCACCATAGTCAGAAGTGTCTGGATGCTGCTGGCAACCATTCTGAGCACCTCTTGTGATTGCAGAACTCATGCGTAACTTGCATTTATCTTTTGCTACTGGTATTGAGTATTACCATTTTAATACAGTTTTTTCTTTTCTTAAAATGTGTACACATTTTTTGGCACACTGTGTGCATATGTGTATGAATACATATACAGCATATAAATTTCTAGAAGTTTGAGTTTCTTTTCTAAACCTGTTTATTTTAATGTAGTGCCTGTTTAATATTATGGTTTCCTATTCTTTCTTTTTCTATTCCTGACCTCAGAATCACATTTTAAACATATTTTCATGATATATATGTATATATATAATCACATATTTTTATGATTATACAGTTTCTTTAAGATTATCCTTCCTCATTCTTTTTTTTTTTTGGCATTTGTGGCTACTCATTTCTTTTTCTAGTTATTCTCCTTTTGTGCACTGCGTCGCTTTACATTGAGCTCATTTTCAATTAAGGCTGTTTGTGTGTATATATACATATATATCTGTGTGTGTGTGTTTTTCCCTATAGGAATACTGTTTGCTTGTCTTCTTGAAGAATTCAAGCACATAAATAAAGGGTCAATTTTATTTCCCCCTCTTCCCACGTGACACACAGGTTTGGGAATTTGTTCCTGTACCAGGTACTAATCTTTAACCCCCCAGACACTCAAAAGAAAAAGGAAATTTTTCACCTGACTCTGCAGGCTTGCAGGAACAATATTCTAGCCCTATTTCACTATCGAAAAGCATTTCTCAGAGTCCCTGATTAAGTGAGATCAGTTGTAATTTCCCTCCGTTGGTTCAAATCCCACTGTCAAGCTAGTGAGGGAATTACAACCCTAACTAAACCTTAGCCTTGATATGGAATTGAGACACGCCTCCCTCCTCACCCTTCCTCTCCACCTCTCATGATTTTGGTTGCTTAGTTTTCTTGAATTTATGCTTAAATTGCATTTTAAGACTTCTCTAAAATGTTTTCACACTTCAAGAAGGGAGACATATATTTCTTCTAATAAAAATTATAAAAAATTCATATATTATAGAATTAGGAAGTAAATACACAAATGTTTAAGATAAATGCATTTCGGAGATGAATACTTAATACAGAAATTATTTTAAATGTAATTTATATTATTTCTATCTATAAATAAATACTTATTCAAAGTTATCAATTTTGGTATGAATATATGAACATATATTCTTCCTATTCAGCTAAAAATCTGTCATTTTATTTGAATTTAAATCTTCAGTACCTTAGTCTCTCAATAAAATTTTGCTTCTAACATGGCATTTTGATACATGTTGTTTCTTATAATCAGTTGATACAGCTATGTCAAGTCATGTTTTTGCTAAGTAGTATAAGTTATCACATTTCTCTCTATATTAATAAGCTCTTTTCAGTATTTAAATTATAAGTACTTTTTAAAATAATAGGTTATTTATTATTCTTTTAAATAAGAGGATACCAGTTCTGACAATTAAGTTCACAAACTTGCCACAGTGTGCTTACATTGATAGCACTGTACAAACAATTTGGTAAGGTTTCATAATCTTGGTATATCAGTGTCTCACAGCTGTGCTCATGTTGACATGTGGGGTTGTCTTGCTGAGTGGCATTCATTATCATGTGTGTTTCTGTGTGCAATTGCAAGAATGTCAGAGCTTGAATTAGAGAAATCAACAAACATTAAATGTCTTATTAAATTTGGCAAGAGTGGACACGAAATCAGGAACACTCCAAGTTTATAAGGATAATGCCATGAAGATAATGGCAGTGTACAAATGGATTGAACATTTTTTCTAAGGGTAGAGACTCATTGATGAAGAGAGGTCAGGGCGGCTAGTAATGAACAGAACTGATAAAAAAACATTACAAATATTCAGCAAACTATGAGTCAGAATCATTAGCTGAGTATGAGAAGCATAGAAGACCAAGTACATCACATCAACAGAGAAACAGAAAAATCTTCATGAAAGCCTGAACATGAGAAAAGTATATGGAAAAATGGTCCTAAAAGAGGTCACTGATGAACAAAGGCAAAAAAGAGTTGAAGTTTGCCAACACCTTTTGGAGAGGCAAGTCAATGTTTTGGGCCATGTCATGACTGGTGATGAAACACCGGTGTACTAATACAATCCTGAAACAAAGCAGCAAAGTGCATAATGGAATTCAGCCAATTCTCCATGACCAATAAAATTCCATCAGTCCAAATCAAGAGTCAGAAGGATATTGCTAAACTTTTTTGTTATCAGAGGGATTATTCATAATGAATTTGTATCAACTGAACAGTTAACCAAGTTTACTATTTGTAAATGTTGAAAACAACCTGAACTTTTTACCAACTCACGGTTCTTGCATCATGACAATGCACCTGCTTACATGGCACTTTCTCTGATGGAGGTTTTAGCCAGTAAACAAATAACTGTATTGGAACACAATCACTACTCATCCAATCGGGCCCTCAGTAACTTTTTTCCTTACCTAAAGACAAAGGAAATACTGAAAGGAAGATATTTTGATGACATTCAGAACATCAAGGGTAATACAATGATAACTTTAGTGGCCATTCTAAAAAACGAGTTCCAAAATTGCTATGAAGGGTGGACTAGGCACTGGCAGTAGTGCATAGATTCCCAATGGAAGCACCTCAAAGGTGCTACCTATTCTGTAATAAGGTATGTAACACTTTTCTTAGGTTGAGTTTTCTAATTTAATTGTTAGGCCTCATATACCCATTTATTTGTATGCATTGTGATATATTGTAAAATTATTGTGATATTATGATATAATTTTGTGATATAACTCATATATTGTATGGAAATAAATTGTAATTTTTAACTTATGTAGATACTTCATGAAAATTGCTTTCTGGAAGTTTTTATCCTAAAAAAGAATTTAGTTTATAAGAACTTAATTTTCTAATTTTAAAAATCACATGGTTAAAAGGCCTTCCTTTTAATGATGTTATTTACTTAATTTTTCATTCTCTTTTATGATTTCTTAATTGCTGTTTGTTCTTGCAGTTTAATTGTGTATGTAGAGTGTCAAGCGTCTTTGCAGGAGGCATTTCTCTTTTAGGATTATAATCAGTCTCAGTACAATATTGAGTCAGGCAGAGAACAGGGGGTAAGCAGCTCTAGGGCCTTCCCTTGGAGCTCTGCTAATCACTATACTATCTACTTCTAGCATTTCTTGCTGTTCAATGTATTTACCAAAGAGAATAAACCTGTGTGTTTTTGTGTCCTTACAGATATGTACTAGACATCGTCATGTTATGAATAGTAGTTCCCTGTTTGATTTCCTATGTTCTAGAGACTTGGGAGGTATTGCTTCCATTTTAATCTTAGTGTTGTCTGTCCTTTATTTGGAAAGTGGTAAAGGTTGGAGATTTTTATGGAGTTTTAAAAAGAATAAAGCACACATACAACATGTTTTGATAAGTATTAGAGCAGATGTACTAAGAGCCTGCAGGATGGACCAAAAAAACTTTCGGGATGGGGAAGGGAGGTATTCTTAAGTGAGCAGTCACTCCCAGACTGCAATACGATCTTTGTCTGCCAGAGCAATTTTTCATTTCAGATAATATTGGAATGAAATATACTAGATCTAGAAAATTACTATACTCAGCACATGACAAGTCTTTGCCACAGACTTATAGACTTTCTGTTTCTTTGTGTAGACAAGCGTTTTATTGTTTCAGTAGTTCATAATAGGTACCTAAATGGATGCTGATGTAGTGTACATCTCTTATGAAACTATTATAACAATTAGCTTCATATGTCAGACATTCTTGTTCTGATACAAACACACTTAACATTTGATCCTACTAAGGGCCATTTACATTAGGAATTAATGTTTGTATAAACATACAGGCCTACCTGTATCACCCATAAGCACATAATATTTTACTTCTGTTGAGATAAGACTATTAATTTAATAAAGAACATATTTCTAATAGGTTCTATCTTTATTGAAAACAAAGGAAGAAAGAAGAAATTTTCATTTCTATGTAAGTATGGCATGCTAACTTCTTGCAAGAATTGTTTATTCTCTCAGCTAACGTAGCTGTCTACTGTCTGATTCGAATGTTATGGAGCTGATTACTACAGCTAGAGCAAATCAGTCTTCTTATTTTGGATTGATGCTGCCTCTATGTTTCCTCTACAATGTATAAGCTGCAGATGTCTTAAAAAGATATGTTATTAGCTCAGCCTATACAACAAATGAGGTTGCATTTCTACAAGAATTTGAGGGAGAAAATATTGAACCTTTAATCAATTTCACGAAGGCTTCATACATTTCTGGTAATTAAAAAGAAGAGCGTGAATACGATGCCTATTTTAAAACCTGTTCTGAAGATTAAAATCTAGAATGAAACTCTTGATGTAATTATTTTCAGAATCAAATGCAAAATAAATCTGAGGTCTTTAAGGGCTGATATTTTTAGTGCTACATATTTTTTAAATTAACAGAGTACTTGGACAATGGAGGGGAAAGTGTTTTGGGTATGAAATGTCACGGGCTCCAAAGGTGATTTATCCTCTCTGAATTGGTAGGTTTTTAGATAAATGCCCAGGGCCTTATAAACTCTCTGCTGCAGTGAACCTGGTAGGCATTTAAAGACACTTACAGCAATACCACAGACAGAATACACAGATATTTACAGATGTTACAATTGCTTAATGTTAGGAGACAGAACAGAGATGCCAAGGAAAATAACCTCTTCCTGGACAGTGAGACATTACTGAAATAACAACATACCTTGCAGTTACAGGGCCCAAAACAAGGGTCCTCATTTGTGCTCCCTGAGCCACTGCAGTTACAGGGTTTGCAGTCCGGGTAGCCCATGTAGCCCCTGGCACACCGATCACAGCTCACTCCTCCAAAACCAGTCTTGCAATGACAGGACCCAGGTGCCAGGCCTAAGGGAAGACGAGATAAATATTAAAATTTTTAAAACAAATACACAATTTAGTTTTTATAATTTCAATTATAATACGTAGCTTACATACTATTTTGGCACCAAAATTAGATTTTTACTGTACATCAATAAAGTTAAAACCAAAGATATAATATAGGGTTTAATTAGAAGCTAGCTATGATGTGCTAACAGCATCTTCTACTTAAAGCATCTGCCAAAACTCAGGCTGCAGAAAAACTGTAACAATGATCAAGGAATAATTTCCACAACACTTAGGCTAATGACACCACATTGAGAAGTATAAACAGTAATCGGTGTATACATGATGCTCATAAAACAAGCCTGCCCTGCCATGCTATCGCAAGATGAAAAAGAGCTTTGGAAATAAAGATACATTACTTAAAACAACAGTTCAACAATAATAATCTAAGGACAACATCACTGGCAGTATTATTAAAGACAAGACACAGAAGTGTCCGGGGGTGGTGGTGGTGGTGGACATTTTATGGAGAGGGAGAAATAGATGAAGGAAATGAAAGCAATTTAAATTTACATCTTTTCCCAGAGAGATTCCAAAGACAATTTTTATTCATGCTTTTGATTAGAAAACTAGAACAACAATCAAGGCAAATGTATACAAGATATCAACTTTCATAAGCTGGAAAAAGATAAGGGCAAATCAATAAAATATAATCCGTCAAGAAAAAGAAAGGGGCCGGTGCCTGTGGCTCACAGGAGTAGAGTGCTGGCCCTGTCAAAACTGAAAAAAAAAAAAAAAAAAAAGGAAAGAAAGAAAGAAAGGAGAAAAGAAAAAAGGAGGGGGAAATATCGTGGTGATAAAGTATAAAATAGAATGAAAAAAAATGGTGCCAAACAGACATGATAGATACATATAAATGTGTTAAACAGTCTCACTGTTTTTATTAAAACCTGCACATGTGGCTCGGTGCCTGTGACTCAAGCAGCTAAGGAGCCAGCTACATATACCTAAGGTGGTGGGTTCTAATCCAGCCTGGACCTGCCAAAACAACAATGACGAGGCTGCAACCAAAAAATAGCCAGGCGTTGTGGTGGGCGCCTGTGGTCCCAGCTACTTGGGAGGCTGAGGCAGGAGATTTGCTCAAGCCCAGGAGGTGGAGGTTGCTGTGAGCTGTGATGCCTCAGCACTCTATCCAGGGGGACAGCTTGAGGCTCTGTCTCAAAAAAAAAAAGAAAAACAAAAACAAAAACCCCTGCACATGTGATGTGTATTTGTATGCACAAAATGACCAGAAACATTAAAAATAAAAGAATATAAATATGTACTAGAAAAGCATATAGACAAGAAGAAATAATGGCAGTTGTATTCATTAGGGCCAAAGTCAAATTCAGATACAATAGATTCAATCATTCATTTTACATTACCAAAGATGCAACACAAATATGACTCGTTATTACATTTCTTCTTCAATCAAGGACTAATTAAAAGTACAAGAATATATAGAAAAAAAAGTATGGAAAATCAAAGAAAAATTGTTCCAACATCAATGACTGAGAATATTAACCCACCCATCTTAAATATTTACAAATAATAATAAAATAATCATAGAAAGTTTAGATAAACTAATAATGTTGATTTATATATTATATGGCATATAAGTACAAATATTCACCATAGATCATCATTTACTAACATACAAAAATGTTCTATTTATCAAAGCAGAAATTATCTAAGGTCAAGACTTTAACTGCAAATTTGATAGTTGTATAGTAGAATATAACAGTAGTGAGAAAGGAACATAGCAACATTTATTAGATATAAAAATCTATAGCCAAAATAAACTTATCGAAAAATAGTTGTTATCTGAAATAACTGAGTTAATTTTTTTTTTGAGACAGTCTCACTATGTCACCTCTGTAGAGTGCTATAGCATCATAGCTCACAGCAACTTCAAACTCTTGGGCTTAAGCAATTCTCTTGCCTTAGCCTCCTGAGTAGCTGGCACCACAGGCACCCACTACAACACCTGGCTTTTTTTTTTTTTTTTTTTTGGTTTCTAGCAGCCTGAAGCTGGTTTTGAACCCACCAGCCCTGGTGCATGTGGCTGGCACTCTACGTACTGAGCTATAGGCGCTGCCCCAAAATTGAGTTAATTAAAATTGAATTCTTAGCAATGGGGAAAGGTGTGGGTCCAGTTTCAGTCTTCTATGAGTCGCCAGCCAGTTCTCCCAGCACCATATGTTAAATAGGGAATCTGTTCCTCAATTTATATTTTTGATAGGCTTATCAAAGATCAAATGACGATAAGTGTTTGGGTTCATCTCTTGGTTCTCAATTCTCTTCCACATATCTAACTTCTCTATTTTTGTGTCAGTATCATGCTGTTTTGATCACTATAGATTTATAGTATAGATCAAAGTCTGGTAGTGTGATACCTCCTGAACTGTTTTTATTTCTTAGTAATGTCTTAGCTATTTGAGGTTTTTTAACAGAAATTGACTCTCACTGGATAAAAGATTTAAACATAAGACATGAAACTATAAAGATTCTTGGAGAGAGTGCAAGGGAAACACTTGAAGAAATTGGCCTGGGAGAATACTTTATGAGGAGGACCCCCACCCCAGGCAATTGAAGCAATACCAAAAATACATTACTGGGATCTGATCAAACTAAAAAGTTTCTGCACAGCCAAGAACATAGTAAGTAAAGCAAGCAGACAGCCCTCAGAATGGGAGAGGATATTTGCAGGTTATGTTTCTGACAAAGGTTTGATAACCAGAATCCACAGAGAACTCAAATTTATTAATAAGAATAGAACAAGTAATCCCATCTCATTGTGGGCAAGGAACTTGAACAGAAGCTTCTCTAAAGAAGATAGGCAGATGGCCTACAGACACATGAAAAAATGCTCATCATTTTTAATCATCAGAGAAATGCAAATGAAAACCACTTTGAGATATCATCTAACTCCAGTAAGAGTAGCTCACATAACAAAATCTCAAAACTACAGATTTTGGTGTAGATATGGAGAAAAGGGAACACTTCTGCACTGGTAGTGTGAATGCAAGTTAATACGTCCCTTTTGGAAAGAAGTATGGAGAATACTCAGAGATCTAAAAGTAAACCTCCCTTCGGTCCTGCAATTTCTCTACTAGGAGTATATCCAAAAGACAAAAAAATCACTTTATAACAAAGATATTTGTACCAGGTTGTTCATTGCAGCTCACTTCATAATAGCCAAGTCATAGAAGAAGCCCAAGTGCCCATCGACCCATGAATGGATTAATAAATTGTGGTATATATATACCATGGAATACTACATAGTCTTAAAAAAGATGGAGACTTTATCTCTTTTATGTTCATGTGGATGGAGCTGGAACATATTCTACTTAGTAAAGTATCTCAAGAATGGAGGAAAAGTATCAATGTACTCAGTACTATTATGAAACCAATTTATAATCACTCACACCTTCATACAAAGAAGAGATACAACCATGGCCCAGGATGAAGGAAGAGAAGGGGTGATCAGAGAGGATGGGAAAGGTCAGACTGAGGGAGGGTAAATGGTGGGATCACACCTATGGTGCATATTGCAAGGGTACATGTCAGATCTATTAAGTATAGATTATAAATGTCTTAATACAATAAGTAAGTAAATGAGGGGAGGGATATATTAACTAGTATGATGTAAGCATTCCAAATTGTATATGAAACCAGCACATTGTACCCCATAAATGCATTAATGTATGCATGATCTACTTCTTTATGATTTTATAAAAATAAACAAATAAATAAATGATGAACAAAGCAAAAAAAATTGAATGCTTATAATTATAAAAAAAATCGGAAAAACAAAATGAACACCAGAGGAAAGAGAGGTTTGAAAACTAGAAAGAAAAGCAAAAAGGAGACTTTAATGAAGCCAATCAAGATACCAAAAGAGAACGAATTATCAAAGAACTACCACAAAATGTCTTAATAGTAGTTAAATTTTACAGATTTTGTTTTAAATTAAAAATTTTCATGGGAATAAAAATGGAAACCTATGTCATTCAGGGTATGAAGCTAATAAAAACTTCTTACAAATGTAACAAAGATAATCTAAAATACAATAACTTCTAAGACTTAACTAAGCATTTATTTGATGCTAGCCATCATATGCATACTTATAGCATTACATACGGTAATTAAACTACATATGGTTTACTTCAATTGTCATTCAAAACATCAATATGAAATACAACACTATTATTTCTCCAGTTTTACAGTTAACTGTATCACAGTTATTAAGTGTCTTGCCAAAGTAGCACCACTGTCTGGTGTTGGTGCCATAGCCAACTTAACTTATAAATCCTGAAAAAAAAGGATATAGAAAATAGGCACCAAACCACATGCTAAAGTACATTAAAAGGGTCTTCTATTATGACCAAATAGAATTTATTCTGGTAATTATAAATATTGTTTAATATTTTTCACTATTGTGATACTTCATTTTGGAGAATGGTCTCCAAATCTAAGAATGGAAAAATAAACACCACATGTACTCAATATTAAGTCGAAACTAGTTGCTCAGCCCCTGCAAGTTCATATGGAAGCCAAACTCAATGAAATTCAAGTAGGGAGGAGAGAGAAAAGGGGATGGGTAAATTTCCATCCAACAGGGGGTACACTGCACGGGCATACTGCACACTTTCTGGAACAAAGACATACCTATAACTCTGATTTTATTCACACAAAAGCAAACTATGCAACCAAAATGTATGTAGCCTCATAGAACTCTGAAATTCAAAAAAATTGCTTAATATTATAAGTTCATTTTTAAATGTAACACATCAATAGATCACATGAGAAAGAAAACTGATAATTTTGCAAAAGTATTAAAAATTTAACATTTATATCTGATGTTAACATTTCTAGAAATTTAGATAAATGTATAGGTTCTATATGTAACAAATGATCTCTATCCCTACTTTTGTGTTGGGAAATATTATGGAGTAGATGTCCAAAGACCTCTACTTGTTCATAACAGTTGAAGATGAAGAAAAAGTTAAAAATAGAATAGACAATAGAATAGTTGTGCTTTTAGGAAATAAAGACACTCATTAGAGGTGAGAAAACACAAAACCAACTTCCAGGGAGGTAAGTCAGCCTTTCAGCCAGTATCTCTTCTGGAGTTGACTGGCAAATAATAATCAAGGAGATGAGAGTTCATGGAGCATGGCTTCACAGAACAACAAAAAAAATCCTTGGTCCTACACAAGCACAGGACAACAAAAAAAATCCTTGGTCCTACACAAGCGAGGGGATCGGTATCAGAGAACATAAATTCAAGACTTCTGAAAGAGCAAACTAGGAAATACACATATGTGCATGCACACATACATAAAACATTCACACAATTATGAAATTACAAAGCATGTAAGTAATCCAATAGGAAAATATTAAAATATATAATAATCTTAGTGTATTGTTATTATTGTAGCTAAAGAATCTTATCTAAATTTTGTTAGCTGCACATACAAAAATTTGTTAAGTTTTACATATATTAGAAATTCTTATCAATAACAGTTAAACACAAAACAAACCAGGAAATTCTCTAGAATAAATATGACATACTATTATTGTTTTTAATATTTTAAAAACTCTTAAAAATAGATGGAGGAAAAACTATCTATGCCTAAAGGAAATGAAGGAAACAAAAAGAAAATTCACAATAGAAATACCTTTGTATTTCCTTAGTAATCAAGTTAATGCCAATAAAACACTGGAATATCACTTTCCACTACCTGGCTGTATAATCTGACTAAGAAGTTGAGATCATTAAACTACATTTTAGACTTTCTCCCTAAAGAGGTTATCAGGCTAAGCATGAAGACAAAAATGTATTATAGTTAGGTACCCCAATTTTGCAACTCAAGTCTATACTGAAAAATATGAATCTCATTATAAATATTACAAATCTTCATCATTACATTTCAATTTTGAAGCATAAGATTTGTAGCTCCAGAACCAAATATTACTATTGAAAATAGATATTTATGCTTTTTACTTAACATAATAAAAATTAAGAAGAAATACATAATAAAAATGTGTGGATGGTAGAAAGAAGGAGAGAAGTGCCATAAATGATACATTTCTTCTTCTTTCAAGATGGATAGAGTCAATTGACAATATCTAATGGTGACAAAATACTGATAATAATATTATTGAGATATTAAATGTAACTCATGAGAGAACAAAATAGAAGAAGAGGCTCACTATATTAAAATCAGAAATGAAGCTGGGATACAGAGATTGAAGAGGACACCATTGTTACTTATTTTATTCCCTTCCTGACTGTTAAAAATTTATTTTGGTATGGGGTGTTTGTATAATACCTGAAAAGATTTATCTGAAATAGTCCTCATTAGAACGTAGTTACAATAAACAAAAATTTGAAACAATCATACTGTCTGTATACTATTGGGTAGGTAAATAAAATTATGGCACAACCATACTGTGATACATTATTTAGGTGCTAAAACTGGATTTCAGACAAATTTTTTAACATTTCTGGGGAAAACTCATCAGATAGACTTAAAAGTAGCAAAATCAAAAGTTTCTCCATGCATTATGAGAAAATATACAAAACTGTTGATAACTGCTGAGTTACCACTGAATTATATATTTATTTTTCCACTTTTTCATTTTTAATAACTTTTGGTGATAATATTTTACTTTTTTCTTTCTTTCTTTCTTTTTTTTTTTTTTTGCAGTTTTTTGCCCGGGGCTGGGTTTGAACCCACCACCTCCAGTATATGGGGCTAGTGCCCTACTCCTTTGAGCCACAGGTGTCACCCATCATATATTTACTATTATAGAAGTTGGGGGAAGAAGAATGAAATGGCATTACTAAAAATAACATCATTTAGTTGTTACCAAATTAAAGAAAGGTCAAAACAATGACTTTAGTAATTCATCATTTGACTATTAAAATGCATCAGTTTTTATAAATCTTTCAAGATTTAAGACTTTATTTTCAACTCAAATTCATAATTTTACAGCTTTGTAAAGAGATCAGGTAAGATAAACTGTGCCAAAGAAACACTACATTTTTTAACTCTAACCATTGGAGGAAAAAGCGTACTCTGTTGCCACAATTTATTTTAGTCTTTCCAAAAAACAGAATTCACTTTTCACGATATGAAGAAACTGTTACATTCTGTGAATTTTCTACTTAAACATGGCGCGCAACTATTCTGGAAGCCACTCCCAAATGTTTTCTATCAAGGAGTTACATTGCACTTGATTCCTTTGTGTTTGGAGCTCACTGTGAGTTTCATTCCTCAAAGAAAGTATTTGCTGAAATTTGTGTCAGCCTCTGTCCATTCATTAACTCATAACTACGCCTTCTTTAGTTTTTAGAGCACTTCTTGCTTTCTCTATTGTCACCTATATCTCCATGTGCCATCTCTTCTATTTGCTCTTCAGCACTGTCTGATGTCATCTCATGCTAGAATCCCTAGAAGCTACAAAACCAACTAAAAACTAACAACACATGAAAAAATTACATACACTACAGATTTGTGCTTGATCCCCATGTATATGTACTGAAGGTTATATACGAGATAATGTGTATAATTTATGATTATAGAAATTATTCGATTCTTCTCACTATTAACGCAGTATAATTAAATAAGAAAGTTAATTACTGAGATGAATACAAAAGTGCTTCCTGGACGGAATACGAATAAACTGATATAGTTAAGAATTGATTTATTACTTTAGTGACATTCACTGCAAAATATTCTTCTGAAAATAATCATATTTAGCTTTTATCTGTCCTCCTATCAGAGCAGTGACCTTCTAGTATAGCTCTCACCTCGTCGAGCTTGTTTCTCATCCTTGACACACACTTCATTGATGGAACCAACGGGATCACAATGACATGGCTGGCATGGTCTGCGATGATTTGGAGACACCTAATAGAAATATAAAAATGCTTTTAATCAAGTATGTAAAAACAGCAGTATGTTTCAACTCACAAACTATTTGGACAAACTAGTTTTAATAACAGAGTTAAAATTATTTTGATAAAATTATAATAAGAAATTACCTTTAATATGCATTTGCAATTTCTAAAATCAATTTCTTCTAAACAATTATGCAAAAGTAAAACAGCATAATAAACTCTTACGCATTTGTTACTTTGGTTCAATAATTATCAAGAATTTCCTATATGAGTTTTATCATGTTTTATCCTTTACTAAATTTTCAAAGAAAATCCCAGATAAAGAAATACTTCAGACATTGGTCTGTACGAGGATGAATTGAGTAACACCTCATCACACAGCCAACCAAAGAAACTGGACAAATGGGATCACATCAAGCTAAAAAGCATCTGTATTGCAAAGGAACCAATTGACAAAATGAGTAGACAACTTAGAGAATGGAAGAAAATATTTTTAAACTACCCATTTGCCAAGGATTAGTACATAATAGAATATATACAGAGCTCCAACAACTCAATGGGAAATAATCAAATAATTATGATTAATGGATCTGAATAGACATTTCTAAAATAAGAAAAATGGCCAACAGATATATGAAAAATGCCCTGAATCATTATTTATTAGAGCAACACAAGTCAAAACTATAAGAGATTATCATTTCATCCCAGTTAAAATGGCTTTTATCCAAAAGACAGGCAATCATGAATACTGGTGATGTGGGCAAAGGAGGACCCTTGTACTCTAATGGTGGGAATGTAAATTAGGGCATCCAGTGTGAAGCTTCCACTAAACGTGAACTACAACATGACCCAGCAATCCCTGCAGGGTAGGAATCTAAAGGAGGGGAAGTCAGTATAATAGAGAGATACCTGCATTCTGATGCCTATGGCAGCCTTATTCACAGCAGGCAAGACAGGGAATCAGCCTAAGTGCCTATCAGTGGATGAATACATAAAGAAACCAAGGCACACAATGGAATATTACATAGCCACACAAATGGGCAAAATGCTGTCATTTGCACCAACGTGGATGGAACTGGAGAACATCATGTTAAGTGAAATAAGCCAAATTTCCCATATACTCACTCATCATCCATGGAGCTAAACATAAAAACAATCTCACAGAGACAGAGAGTGGCATGATGGTTACCAGAGGCTGGGAACATAAGTGGGGAGGTGGGATAAAGTGGGGATGGCTACTAGGTACAAAAACAGCATTAGATTGAACATAGATAGAATGAACAACCCTGGATAGCACAACCAAGTGACTATAATCAATGATAAGCTAGGGTATATTTTAAGATAACTTTAAGAGCAGAACTGGAATGTTCATTACAGAAATAAATGTTAAATGCCTGAGGTGATGGATATCCCAGGATCCTAAGTTGATTAATTTACAGTGTATGCCTGTATCAAAATGTCACAGGTACCCTATAAATATGTAAAATTATTACATACCACTAATAATTAAAAATTGAAAAAGAAATAAAATCTTTGGTAAGAAAATAAAGAAAGAAAATCCCAGATAAAAAGCCTTTAGTTGTTGGGACCACACCTACTGTGCATCTTATAAGGGTACATGTGAAATTTACTAGGTGTAGAATATAAATGTCTTAACACAACAACTAAGAAAATGCCATGAAGGCTCTGTTAACCAGTTTGATGAAAACATTTCAAATTGTATATAAAACAAGCACATTGTACCCCATGATTGCATTAATGTACACAGCTATGATTTAATTTTTTAAAAAAATGAGATTTAATTTACTACAGCGAAATAAAAAAGGTATTTGTTTTTAAAAAAGAAATAAAAGCCTGGACCTCTACATATTTCAAGGAGCATCTTGGAAACTACAGGGTCATTATCCGAACAAAGAAAAATAATGTTTTCTCAGTATATTCTAATATATATCCTGGATAAAGTCTTCTCAGTTGCTTTTTATTGTAACATAGTTCAAAGTTAGCAATGTAAAATGTTTTCTCCAAATTTATATTTTAGAAACATTTTTCACATTAATCATGGTATGACTAATTACACAGACATTTATATTTAGTGCTTATAAAAAATAATATTAAACATTTAAATAAAATTTCTGAGAGGCAGCATCACTTGGGAGGAAGCAACGCAGACTCTTTAATCAGAACATTTCAAGCTCATATCCCAGTGCAGCCACTTACGGGATGTGCCTGGTATAGTTTATTTATTTCCTTATAGTATGAGGATAATAATAGTAACTAAAGTGATGTTTATATAATTAAAATTAAAAAGAATGGCACATAAAGTATCTCGTACTCCTGGCATATATTAATACAACTAGTAGTTTTTACAGTTAAAATGTTTTTATTAATGTGGACTATGCTAATATAATGTAGATAACATTTATTTTCCAGATGAAATAGGAAAAGAACAAAAAAGAAAAACCCTTAAATTATTTGCCTATGAAATACTGAAATGCTGTTGAATATGTGTGTATGTGTGTGTGTTGTATATATGCTGCCCAGAAAGTACCCAGCCATGTAATATGAAAAAATATATATACATATATATATTTATATTTACCCCTTCATTAAATACAAAGTTGTATTTTTCTGACCAACATCTGTCCAAACTCCCTTATCCACATCTGTATACAGAGTCTATGCAGCAATTCTAATATTTTTCTATAATTGACAAGTTAATTAATAAATTGTATAGAGATAGCAAAAAATGACTAAAGACAAAACAATCTTGAAAAGGAAGAATAAATGTGGTACACTCATAGTACGTGAATTCTAGGATTATTAAAAGCTAAAACAATCAATATAGGGTAGGATTAGCTCGAAGATGGACAAACTGATCCATGGAACATTTATAACTGCTGTTCCAGAAATTGACTCATATAATATCAACAGTATAAACTCAACTGATTTTCAACAAATGGCACTAACAACACCACATAAATCCCAATCATTTTTTCACACCACACACAAAACTTTGGACCTTAAACCTGAAAGTTAAAATTATAAAGTCTCTAGAAGAAAAAATGTATATACATATCTTGACTTGAACAAACCCTATGCGAGAAAAGATATAGGTACGACCAACAAGCATTTACAGTGAAAATTAAATCCATAATCAGATACAACTGCACTCCTGCTAGATAGCTAAAATTCAAAGAGGTAGTCAATATCAAATATTAACTATGATATGAAGCAACTGGAACTCATATACCTTTCTGCTCAAGAGGTTGTACATTATCATTAATTTTGCAAAATGTTAGCAGATTCTTACACAGAATAAAGTTAAGCATATACCTATCCTATGAAATAAGCCTTCTACTCAAGTATTTACACTAAGCAAATACATGACTTAAAAAAAGGCTGGTATAAAACCTGAGTACAAAAAGATTAGTATAAAATCATTTGTAGGCGTTAACCGCAAAGTAGAAATGACCCAAATATCCATCAACAGGAGAATAGATGAAACTTTTTGGTATGTTCACGCAGAGGAATGGTGATCGACAATTTTTTTTTAAAGAACTATTGATGCACAAACAACATGGAAACATGTTGAGTGAAAGCAGAAGACACAGACCGTAAGTACTATCGTTTTATTTCTAAAAAGTAGACTACAAGGCAAAACCAACTGATGCTCAGAACAGGGTTAGCCCGGGTGTGGGGAATGAGGCACAAAGGAACTTACTTGAGTGATGGAAATATATCACAGCATGGAGTGTCAACGGTACATACCAATTTGAACTATGAAACTTTCCTAGTCACCTTTCTGAATGTGCAGTTCGACTTTTTAGACAAGCTTTTGAAATTATTTTTCTGCATAATACAGCTTTGTATAAAAAATCAAAAATAACACTTTATGGGGAATAAAAAAGCACGCATTACCCCTTTGGGTCTGAAGAAGCCATCAGCGCAAGTCTCACAGTTTATACCAGCAGTGTTTTGGGTACAATTGATGCACACGCCCCCTCCGATGTACTTTCCGTGTATATTTAAACTCAGATTTCTTCTGGCCACGTTTTCATCATAATAGCATTCTTCAGCTTTTCCGTGACAATTGCAGGCTACGTTAGAAAAAAATAACGTGATAAACATTAATTTCAGATTTCAGATGCATTTAAAATCATTTTTTGGTGTACATCCTAGATGTTTATACTTTGTGGAGAATTACATTCATTTACCTTACACACACAGAGAAACATATTTGGAACTTATCAGGATTGATTGGATATGTTAATAAATTCACATATTTTAATGACATTAGAAATAATTAAAACATGTGAATTAATCCAAATCCTATGAGATTGCCAATATGTAATTGATTTTGATTTACAAAAGCACAATTTTCTATAGTTCAATCTGTATCTTCCCATTATGACAAATTATAAATTATTAAATCATGCTGCTGAATGATTAACAGCCGGGAAATCTGTAATGATTACTCACTTAGGGGAATCTCTGAGCTAGGTCCTAGGAGTGAAAAAGGACATGGAGTTATTTGGTTGTTTCTTGTATCTGCAAAGTTCTGTTACAAGTGTTTTATATTAATTACTGCTGATTTTAAACCTCAAAAGGCCTTTATGAATGAGGTGTTATTAATGACCGGTTCTCATTAGATTGGAAACCCAAAGCAGAAGTGAAATAACTGATGTAAAGGTAACTTCATCAGTATGGGAAGCCACGCTCTGCAGTCTGAGCAGTGCACTGCCAGAACCCCCTCACATTCTACCTGGCAAATGAGAAGGCACAGAAAGGGGCCAAGTGGTCAAGACAAACCCAGGGCAAGCCCGCTTAGGGGCTAAGATCTAAGGTTGTGCTATTTACCCCACATGGTCTTGGAGTTCTCCACTTAGTCATGGGATGCGGGGAACTTCTGAATTTCACTAAGGCTCAGGATCCAGATAAAACACCAGGTGGTCAATAGTAATGACCCGACAGAGATATTTAAAAGCACCGAGTGAGATAATGCATGTAAAATCATTAGCATAATGCTTTATAAAAAAGGTCTCAATTGATTTTTTCCTCCTCTTCAACCTCCTTGTCTTTTTCATGTTCCATTAGAGGAATTCAAAGAAGCGAAAAATCACTTTCTCCAGCAAGGATTGGGGAAGGCTTTGAAAAATAGGAAAAATTTATATTTGAATGAGAACTAGGGAAAGATGTCTATGCTGTCTCCTTCTTATCTCGTATTGATTTTTGTATATGTCCTTACATTGATTTCCTTGGGCACGTGTGTGCGTGAGTGTTTAGATGTGCAAGTATGCACAAAGCCCAGTCTTTTTATTTATCCCCCAAAGGGAGAAGGGAATTTATACGCCATCCTGAACTGTTTCATTTTACTGATGCTAGATCACAGAGCTTTTTCCTGATTAGCGTGCCAGGTAGCCCCTAAGACTATACAGGGTACTGCTCCGTGGAGGCACGTTTCAGGTCTCTATCAGCGGACAGTTCCATGGTTTGCAGGTCTCCTCTACAAAGGAGGAGCACACAAACTGGAGGAGATGGAAGTGGGGGCAGGGTTCTAAGGTTAGAAAGTTTTCTGTTTGCCAGTTGAGCGACTTTGAGGGGAAAATTTAAGTCTTATAGTGTCATTTTAGTACTTACCTCTTATAACTGTTTTGAGACTTCTTAGCTGAATGCCTGACACATACTATTAATAAATACTCAACTCGGTCCTGCTGTGATACTCAGCTCAGTAAGGACCGGTAGCAGCGGTAGCTTTTGTCCAATAATTATAATAATCATGATGATACTCCCTGTACACATACGTGAGTAGTGCTATAGGTTAAATTCCCAGAAGCATAAATTCTAGTCAAAGGGGCTTGCAAATTTTTAATTGGAATCACTTGAAAAATTCTCCTCCAGAAACACTATGTTAAATTAATCTTGGTCCAGCAGGTATGACAAAACTGTTTCCTCGTAGTCATCAATGTGGTGTATTATCAACACTTTCAATACAGTTTTTCCACTCAGTAAGCATTCGGGTATTTGTGAGTGAATGAAAAAACGCTTTGATAAGTTAAAAATAATTTCCTGTTTTATTAATAATGGGTACTTCCTTAATTATGAACGTGATCATCTTTGTATAGGGTTATCAATTATTTCTTTTCTGAGAAACACGTGTTTTGATCTTTGCTGTTGTTAAAAAAAGATTCCCTCAATTTTTTCTTATTGATAAATAATATTTCTTAATGCAGTAAGCACTATTCTATTGTCATCTTTGTTGCAAATACCTTACACAATCTGCTGGCATTTTGTTTTAGAAGACAGTACTTTTGCTCTATTAATGGAGAGTTTCACCCTTTGTTCTAGGGAACACATAGTAATACACATAAATCACTAGGCATCATAAGCAATTGTATATTCTTAGGACAATACATAAGAATTCTTTTTAAACTTTTTAAAGGAAGTTGTCCAGGCTGGTCTCGAACTTGTGGGCTCCAGGGATCTCCTGCCTCAGGCTCCTGAATAGCTGGGATTACAGATGCACACCACTGCACAGCTATGAATTCTTAAGAACTCTGTCATCAAAACATACTGCAAGAAACAATCGAAATTTCTGCAGCCAACAGAAATAGAGGAAAATATAGAATAATACAAATTCATTATCACATTATGCACATATTTAGAATTAGTGTTGCCACAGTATTTAGAACTATGAGCTGATGTACTTAAACATGGGTGCCTGAGCGACAGTCCACCTCAGGCTCCATGCAGCCAGGAGCCCCTGCCTATAGCTCTGCCTGCTGTCTGCAGACTGCACTCAGCCCCGCTCTGTTAATATCCTCGGAGGATCCTTCCTCACGAAGAGCCATTTATATTGCTCTGTCCTCAGCAACTCACTATTTCACAGAATATCCAAGACATATGATACACAACTATTCCTCACATATCTTTAGAGATCTATCTTGCCTTAACTAAGCTAGACTGATGAAAATCCAAATTAAACTCAAATGAATTAGAAGGCAATTATTCCTTTTATAGAGGGATTTGTCATGTCACAGAAGGATTTTTATTAAAGTGATTGGAGTAAAATTCAACTTGGAAAAAAAAATTTAAATAAGCTTTTAGGAATGGATGCCTTGACAAAAGTCTGGGGTTTATCTAAGGTTTTATGGTTAAGACCCTCATCTTTAATTTCTAGTTTTTAAAATGTTTATTATTCAGCTTGGAATATAACCGCCTATTTCTCCTACAAAGAAAAAAAATGTTTTATAATCCCACTATTTAAAGAAGGGATATAGTAGCGAGTGGCAATCTTTGCTAACCAGTTATCTGCTCTTTTGTTTTGCGTTGAAACATAGGGACACAAGTGGTAATGGATTTTGCAGATTCACTTGGTGCCAGTGACAACAGGTAGAATCCCTACCTTCAATGGGGATTCTGGTCCCACTTGTGACTTTTGATGTCCCACACACATAAGAGACATGTGATTATAATTTAAGGAGGTTTGAGGGTAAATATTCCTGGGTGGTGTGTCATTTAAAATCACTGTTAGGAAAGAATGTCTGCTTCTTATGGAGAATCGATGAAAAACTGAGGGATTAGCCAGAAAAGGGCTAGGAGTAGTTGAAAACAACAAAGGCTGGGCCTCCAAGGGTCCCCTACAAAGGAGAGTGACTGGCCCACGCCTCCAGGTACGTCTCAGTAATGAGCGGACATTTCTAATGCTTTATATGTATAAAAGCAGATAGAAACAATCAAAAAGCAAAGGACATAAGTGCAGAAAAGGAAGGAACTTAAGGCATTGGTAGCATGTGCAGACTCTGAAACTAAAAAAAAAAAAAAAAAAAAAAAAAAAAATACAGTTGTCCGTCAATATCTGTGAGGGTGGGTCCCAAGACCTTCCCAAGATCTGCCAATGTTCAAGTCCCTGACATGATATTGTACAGTATTTGCATGTAACCTGTGCACATCCTCCCATATACTTCAGATAGTCTCTAGATTACTTATAATACCTCATACAATATAAATTATTCTTACATTGTATTATTTGGGAAAAATAACAAGAGGAAAAAAGTTTGTACAAGTTCAAAACATATGCATTAAAAAATACATATATATATGCATTAAAAAATACATATATATATATATATATATATTTTTTTTTTTTTTTTTTTTTTTTTTTTGAGACAGAGTCTCTGGTTGCCCTCAGTACAGTACTGTGTCATCATAGCTCAGAGAAATCTCATACTCTTGGGCCCAAGCAATTCTCTTGCTTCAGCCTCCCTAGTACCTGGGACTATAGGCGCCTCCCACACTGCCCAGCTATTTTTTTAGAGACTGGGTCTTGCTCTTGCTCAGGCTTATCTCGAGCTCCTGAGCAGGCAATCCACCCACCTCAGCCTCCTATAATGTTAGCATTGTGGGTGTGAGCCATTGTGCCCAGCTTCTTTTTAAAAATATTTTGAATCTATAATTGGTTGAATTCATGCATGCAAAATCCATGGATATGGAAGGGCAATTTTTTTTTTTTTTTGAGACAGAGTCTCACATTGTTGCCCTTGATGGAGTGTCCTGGTGTCATAGTTCACAGCAACCTCAAACTCTTGGGCTTAAACGATTCTCTTGCCTCTGCCTCCAAAGTAGCTAGGACTACAGGCACCTGCCACAAAGCCTGCTATTTTTTTTCTTGCAAGCCCAGGCCGGGTTCAAACCCACCAGCCTCAGTATATGTGGCCGACACAGTAACCACTGTTCTACTGGCACCGAGGCAGAAGGGCAATTTTATTTCTTAATGATTGGGAAATATTTTATGATTGATTTATGTTATGATTCAACTGACCTATCTGTGTAACATGATAAATATTAGTTGAGTAAACTTTTTAGTCAATAAATATATAGGATTGGTATTACTATAGTTTAGAATGTCTACTCTAGCTTGAGGCTATATATATTTATTGAACTAAAGTGTACTAGGGCTGATTCACTAAAATATTAATATTTGAATGCAGTTTAACTGGGCTTCATTCTAGTTTGGGTTTACAGGTTAGCTCGAGTCTATTTTTAGGTCTTTTCTTGACCTGAGAAAATTTCCAGAAATAAGTTTCTTCAGTACCTCTGTCACCATGTTGGGCCAGTCAGCAACAGTATAAGGTGACCATATGTCCCACTTTTGGTGGGACAGTCCCAATTTTTAACAATTTGTCCCGTGTCCCGAGGCATTTTTACAAAGTCCCAATTTTTGGAAAGAATACACGACAAGCTAGGGAACAACGGGACAACAGGAAGGGAATATACGGTTTTTGTTTTCGGCTGCCATGTGGCTATTTTCACCAGGATAAGAATTTTATATTATTTTTGTTAATTTTATAATGTTAAACTTTAATAATAACAAATAATTGTTGAGAACTGATTATCAAGAACTGTTTACCAAAGTTTGCACTGTTGATCAGTTGTTAGAATTCGACCACCATTGTTTGGACTTAATGAACAATGGCATTTTTTGGCATTGGCAACCACGAAAACATTTTGTAACTGTCTCTCAGACAATACACATCGTACTGTGTGCTAGTGCTAGTTAAACAAGTGATGTCAACAAATCAGGTATTCAGATAATTTAGGGAAGTAATTTATTTATTTCATGAATTTAGCAGACAGTACTCATATTATTTATATTTTAAAATGGCAGCAAAAAGTCTAGTACCAGCCTTGAAAGTGACATGACTTACGAGGTATCATTATTAAAAAAACATATTGATAAGGAAAAGTTTAAATCTTGGGCATCAGCAAAATCACAATAGAGAACAAATGGTTAGAAATATTTCATCATTTTGAAACAAACCATGTTCCATACAATAATGCACTAAAAATTGTGGGATACTCACTGTCCTTACCAGGAACTAATGCTGTGACTGAATGCATTTTTTTCTACAGTAAATTGTGGACATCAGAAAAATCACAATTAAGTGTTGAGACTTTGAAAGCCATTTTATGTGTGAAATATAATTTAACAAATTCTTGTGAAAAATTTCATGACCTTTTAAACAACGACAGCAATCTACTAAAAAATATTCACTCAAATGAGAAATATGCCAAA